>LKNJ01005286.1:0-17319 GCA_002120245.1 Maccullochella peelii
ATACATATACATATATACACACACACACACACACACACACACACACACAAATTGGAGAAAAGGTGAGTAACTGAACACAGGTGAACCTAATCAACACTGGCAGGAAGTAAACCAAAACACAATGAGCAAATGCAGTCCTTCAAAATAAAACCGGAAATAACCAGGTGACCTGACAAAGTGTGACATATAGTATCAGTTGTATATCTGTTTTAAAAATATTTAGTTAAAGGAGAGTAATGTTACGCTCGTCACGTAGGTACAAGGCTATAAGAAAACAGTGTCAATTTTAAAAAAGTAGTAATGCCTGCACTTCCTCCATGCCACAAAAGTTTAATAATTACACTGTTTCGATCCTACTTGGATCTTCGTCAGGTCGAAATGGAAACCACACCCATATTTGTACATCATGCACACCAACAGGCTCACGAGCTCTCTGTGACGGCCCAGGCTGATAAACATCCAAAAACAGTCATACAAAAGCCATACTTACAAAATACAAAATATCAAACATGAATCTGATATATAAACACTATATCAGATTCATCATCTCATATATCAGAATCTAAAGTAGTAATTGATGATCTGCTGGTCAAAAGATGACGTCTAGTTGTCTTAAAGCTGGGCTAAACGTTACACGTCTGGATTATGTTGTTTCAACTGTATTTCATTGACCATATTTCAATTATTAGTAAGGACCTGATTTCATTTTTAGCCTTTTGACCTGCAAATTCCCAAATGAATGGTTACTGGGATATTGCTGTGTATTAACGGCTGCTACAGATTGAGCCACAGACCTGTTGATGTTGTAGCAATTAGCAGGTTCCTGACAGAGGTCAATCAAAGCTCTAACTCAAGTAACGTCCCATCAGGGTAATTAGGTTAGCTTGCTCTAATTAACCAGGCACACAAGGGACAAAACTCTGGACTCAACCAGAGGACAGCAGTCCAATAAACGTCACAAACGCTGCAGGAAAACAAGCAGTGATGGAAACTAACTAAGTACATTTACTAAATTACTGCACAATTTTGAGGTACTTATACTCACTACATTTCAGAGGGAAATATTATACTTTTTACTGATTAATAATACTAAATATAATCAACAAATAAATGATGATGTAAGATAAAACTTTATTGATCCCTTGGTGAAATTCATGAGCTACAAAATTAGCTCCACCTTTACAGCAATAATAAAGTAAAGTGGCACTTTTAGTTTGTACTTTTACTCAAGTAAAATTTTGAATGCATGACTTTTACTTGTAACAGAGTATTTCTACACGGTGCTATTGCTACTTTTACTTAATCTAATGTAACAAAAATAGAGAGAGAAAAAATAAGAAAATGTATCGTGGATGAAATGCTAGTTTAAAAAGGCAGCGGGACTGAAAATAAATAAATTCAAAGATTTGAAATGTAGGTGACCAAAGTCAACAGAATGCACACATTATTAATTTAAAGGAACGGTTTGTAATTTGACAGCAAAAAAATACTAATTTGAGGGAACGATTCATCAAAAAATGTCCTCCCCAACACCTAAACTCTATAGTGTAACACTGATATTTCAAATCTCTCGTTTAAGACTAAACATTGTGTAAAAAACCCGGCAACCCGGCCGGTCAGTGCTGTGTTTGCATCCACAGTTACCTTAATGACCGAACAGGCAAAAAGAATTTCAGATTCATTAGAGATACAACATTATTTCCCCGCTAATAATAGCTGAAAATATGTAAGGATTCTTGTGATAGCTGAAAAATGTAATAACTGAAGCCAGTAAGGGCTTTATAACGAACATGCTGAATAATTCAAATCTGATTTAAATATGCATGTGAACAGCCAGCAAAAGAGAAAAGGGGGTTTGGCGAGGTACACTCTGCAGCTTTTCAACCTTATTTTATGCATTAGTCATCAGTCTATCATGATAATGATGCTCTGTTAATCACTATAGGTAAGTTAGCTTAGTTTACCATTGATGTATTCTCACATCAGCTGATGGTGAAAGAGCTGCACGGGAGAGTTTGGCTGCTTTTCAAGTCTTTGCCTCTGGGGAGCGCACTCCTGCTCACTCAGCTGTTGGAGTTAGCCAAAGCAACTTTCCGGTTTGTACGTGCAGGGGACCTCCTGGATCACTTCACATTTTATAAAATGTTGTCAGAGTCAGAACATGTTGGTGGAGCCAGAGTGGTGCGCTGAGGGACTGCAACAAAGAAGAGAGAGGCAGACGCTTCCCGGCAGCGGCAGCTCTGGCTGGGACTGTAGAGGCTGAGCCGGCTGGATGTATCTGTGCTCCAGCTGCCCACCGTGCTGCAGTGAGGTTTCCTCTTCTGGACTATCTGTTTTTTGTTGCTGGATTTTGTTGCTTACACCAGCAGTATATGAGTGTGTGTGACAGTGGGGGGGCTGAACATTTATCTCAAAGGCAAACTGAAAGAAACAACCAAAGCAGACAGAAGCAAGGGAGCTTTTATAAGCATCAAATAACAAACTTAAGCATTAACTTGGTGATTTACAGGACGTCTAGGCATCAAGGTGAAACCTGGGTCAAATTTGTGGGGAAATTAATTTGCTTGCCTCTTTCCAGTCGCACTAAAAGAGCCATTATTTGGTTGTTGTGTGTAGTTGCAAATGCAGTAATTATTGTGCTTTCTGCAGCTGAACACGAAAGGCTCACGATGCAGCCACGTAAACATACTTCACTCTGAGGGTTTGCCACATTCTCGCCATATTGTACAAATAACAACTAGAGAATATAGGGAATTTCAGATGGCTACCAGAAAAAAAACAGCAGAAGTGCCAACAAATCAGTGCCAAAAATGGCTGCAAAATCCTATACTACACTACTACAAATTGATTCCACTAATTAGAGCAGAGGTATACAAGAGATAAACAGAGATACACTCCTTTAAAGATATGTGACACGGTAAAAATAGGTAATTTAGGCTACATTTCTGTATATGTGGTATGACTATGGATCCAGCAATATGGGTAACCATCTTGAAAACAATGTGTGAATGCTCCTAAGTTATAGCTGAGGTGTGTTTTTGTTCTTTTCATTGCGCCAACATAGCGTGAATGCAGCGTACGGATCATGTATGCACTGTGGGACAAGATCTCTGAAGTTTATGAAGGACACACTACTGCTGCCAGCACAGACATGACATCCACATAAATAGCATGGCGACACGACAACAAAGAAAAGACATTTGGATTTGTGCAAAACTGGAAAGATGTTTTGATCCAGCGTCGTTTGTTTGACAGCGAGCTGAAGTCCAGCATCAAAGGTGCACAAACAGAGCACAGTAATACATGGAAAAAAGGCTTGTTAAGGGTCAAGAACAGATCTGTGTGTCTCTTTCTGTAAGGAGGGGTGGCTCGTGACGTTTTTTTCTCCTTGATGAATTAAACTTTGCAGACTTTTCCAGTTCCAGATCTTTTACTTAAGCAGACTCTTTCGTCCAAAGCGACTTACAATAAGTGCATTCAAACTGGATATGAATAGGAATGCGATCTAGTAACGTCGTGAAAGATTGGAAGTGCATCCTTTTCAAACGAACAATCAAACTGCAGAACAAGTGTCTTTCTCTGAAGCTGAATCCTGGGATTTTCTGTCCATATTCTAAACTGGATTATCAACGAACTACCACACATTTTCCTGTACATTAGTGGTACAGTATTCTCCGTAACGTTTTTAAAATGTATGCTTCTGGTCAGACATTTACATTGAAATAACAGTTACTTTATTACAGACTTTTTCTTGTTTTTTGTTTTTTTTTACATTTTCTGGTTAAACTTCTGAAGGAAAAAAGTCTGCAGCCCAGCAACAAAATTAAAATCTAGCAAGACAACCAACACAAAACATCAAGAACATAGGAGGAATAAAACAAAACAAAACATAACACCCTAGGAGATCTACATAGCACAAACATCAAACTTTTATATCCAACAAGTGGGCAAGGAATGGGCCCCATACTTCATTATATAGATCTTCCCTCCAAGCCACTCTATAAGTAACCCTTCATTGTACTTAATACCTCTATCCATTCTTTAAATTGGATAGGGTGGAAGGTTTCCAGTATACCCCCGCTAAACGGCACCATGTTTTCTGTCGTTTTGTGTGTTCCAAACATTTTATTCAAGAAAGAAAGAAACTACTTCACCCCACATGCTGTATGCTTGCCTCATTTTAACAAACACAACATCAGTTAGTTTCTATGAGCGGCCACTTCAGTTTCCATTTATATCCATGTAAGTCTGTCTGTTCGGCTGAGTGGAGGAAGGGTCGTTCGGTTCTTGACCTACATCCAGTTTCCACTAAACGAACAAGAGACGACGCATTTGCCCAACTAACAGACCTTGCGAAGTACTAATCAGTTTAACCCACACGGAGAAAATGAAAGGAATGAAGATTTTTACATCTACTTTGGGGCGAAGGGAGCTGCTGTAGGTTACAGGTTTGAGTCTATGCCGGTCTGCTATAATGTGGAAGTCTGGATGTCTTCACAACAAATTAATAAACTCTTATTTCCCTCTAGAAGACCAGAACAGCCCACTAATATAATATAATACAATATAATATAATACGATAGCTCCTTTTATGAGAGCTGAGTGGTGCATTTGGTAAAATGTAAGAAGGCGGTGGTGGGAAGGTCAACTACTTGTTTTCTTTTCCTTTCAATTAGAAGAACGCACTTATTCTGATTGTATGGTGGATGTTGGCCACGAAACACACATAAACACCCACACACACAGTGCATATATGCGCGCGCGCGCGCGTGTGCGCGCACATACACATAACACACATTCATTTCATTCCACTTCATTTCCCTTTTAATTTAAACCTTTATCGTCCCAGAAGGGAGGTTTTTTTTTTGGTTTGTGTGTAGACAGGATTTATGATGAAAAACATACAATAATAAAAACAATTAAACAAAACAATAAAACACACAGAAAATGACAGCAGCATGTAATATACAGGCAAAAAAAACACCCCAATAGCTCCAGAGTGAATAGCTCCAGATAGTCCTATAAAAAGTTGATTATCTGTGGAAAATATGACGTTCTTGCGCAGATAAAAAGCTTCATCGTTTTGTCTGCAAATTAAGCAGTGACACTCCAGGGAGGATAAAGTAATCGCATATTCTTTTACTCTTGAATATTGGCACACTGAGATGTTACCCAGAGAGCTCACACCGCCCTCGAAGGGGCCGACCTTGGCGGTCAGCAGCAGCATCGGCTGTCCTCGCCATATGCCTCTCAAAGGTTGAGTCCGTTTTTCTTCCTGCTGCTGCATCACCAGAAACCGTCCTGGCTACTTTTCACCAAGATCACTAATCTGGTTTTATTGCTAAAGGCTGTTGAGCCAAGCTGCAATTAAAAAATGCTCAAAAATATGCAATGAAGCAGGTGAAACAAATGCTGCAGTGTGTCTGATTGTGGGTTTTTTTTTCCTAACACACAAGTTTGCAATCAACAACACATATTTCTCTGTTCTCCACCAATTCAATTCTCTTGCCTTTTATCACAGTGGGTTTCAGAAAAGGTTTTAACACAGTGATGAATCTGCCACGCCATGGGGGCACAACGTAAAGGCCGTGTCTATTTTCTCTCTTTTGCAAAAGATTAAAAATGACCTAACTTGACCCCCAAACTTGATAGAAAGCGTCTATCTACATACTGGCTGCGGTTAGTCATTAGTGTTAAGAAAGTACAAGCTTGGAGAAAGAACATAACCCTGAGGGAGACGGAGGAAAAGAGATCTGTCAGTAAGAAAGTCATTTACAGGAGCTGCTCGGCGAGCGTGCGAGGCTGGAAAACCACTGCAGAGGAGCTTCACTTCACAAGCCTTCACACTTCAGACTTATCAAGCCGGTTATAAGACATCGAAAATCAAATTAGTTACAGCCGACGGCTTTGTTTCAAAAGTAATACATTGAGATATTGAGCTGAGCGAGACATCATAAAATGTAGATTATTTTTTCCCCACTTTTATCATATTTTTTTCTTCAGTCTCAAGTAAAAATATAAAACACAAAGTCAAAAGGAAACACCCAGCTCTGCTAATTGGGTGTTAGCACCAAACTCTGCAGCTCTAAGCACATTTTAGCCTCTTTTAGATCAACGTCGTGGTTTTCCAGCTCAACATGTGCTGCAGCAGAGAACGCAATCAGAAAGGCCGAGTGCCTGCATCAAACAACGGAGACCTGAAGTAAACAAGTGGCTGGTGAGGAAAGTGGAACATCTACCAAAGAAACCAGAGCTGAAAGGAGTGTGAATACTTAGATTAGATCAGGTCGACAGAAACACGACTTCAATGCGATGTTGCTCTGTGTCTAATGGATATGTAAATAAGCAACTATTTGCTAACCCTTAAAGGGAAACTCCGGTATTTTTAAACCTGGGCCCTATTTTTTTTATACAAATTTTGGGGTCTAAATGACTAATACTTAACCAAAGTTTTGGCATTGGTCCGGTAGATCGCCTGCACGGGCTGCAATGGCTCCTACTTAATCCAGCGCCCATGAAAAGTCCGTCCACTAAAAGTGCTTGTTGTTGCCGCTGACAGGCTCAGACTGTTATTCGAAGTGTCTGACAACATTATGGAAAGGATCCCTACAGAGACCGTTTTGTTAAAGAGTAAGATCCTTTCGTCTTCCTGCAACAACTCAACCTCTCGCAAGATTTCAGAGCGAGGCTTTGGCTTCTGGTTAAACAAAAAGGATCTTTAACATTTAGGGAATGTCAGGGTTTTGTTTCTGTGACTATTATTTGAAGTTTTTCAATTCAATAATTGCTTAATTCAAATTGTGAGCAGATAAGGGTTAGATTATTGGTTGCAGGTGTGTTCTGTAACTAGTAAATGTCCTCAAGTGTTTTAACGTATAGCTTACCGGTTATTTTTGACCAGCTTACCATCATTTTTGACTTTTTTCATGGTATTCTACAGTAGATAGGCTAAAGGGGATTTGCTTGGAACAAATGTTGTGTAAAGTCCACTTTTCTAAATGAATGCTTTCTAAACCTGCACAAACACACCACTCGCAGGACTGTTGTTGGTCTTTGCGTTTGACTTTCAAACTGAAGCTCAATATGGCAGCTCATCCAACAGCAGGTCCCAGATCCATACTACATATTTACATGTTAGCCTACTGTTTTAGTAGTTAGTTCAATTAAACTCCGACTTTGAAATGACACTGCAGATCAAACTTCACAAGCAGAAAGCAAAATGTATTTCTTAACATTTTTTGTTTTCCAAGATATTTCTGGAGCTGTCTCAACCACCACCCACAATTTATTCTATTGTTTTCCAGCTCTGAGCAGCTCATCCATTTTCTTTGTGCAGAGCAATGTGGGAGAATATTGTGCATCAACAGCAACAGCACTCAAAAATCAACCGTATTTGTTATGCACGCTCTCTGGTTTATGCTTCACTCCGGTGTAAAACATGCTCAAAACCTGCTTAGAATCTGTATGTAGCACGGATTTTGACATCTTATGTCAAGTTTCTCCTTATTTCTAAATAAATTAGGGCTGGAACTAACGATTATATTTAACTTTCATTCATCTGTTGACTGTTTTTTTTATTTTTTATTAAGCATTTCATCGTTTAGTCTATAAAATCTACAAAAGTTCCCATGCAGCGCCATCTTTAGTTTGCTTGTTTTATCCAATCAAAGGTCCAAAACTCAATTGTGATAAAACTGATCACACTTGAGCAACTGGAACCAGTAAATGATGTTTTGCTTGATAAACTATCTTAACGATTAATCGATTATGGAAATTGTTGTGGATTCATTTTCTGTCAGTTGATTAATCCACTAATCGACTCAGCGCTAAAATACACTTTTAAGTTGTTCACAAGGTTTGAGAGATTAAAATGTATCTGTATTTTGTTTATTTTATTTTATTTATTTTTACAGGTATCAGTTCCTTCTCAGCAGTTGTGTTCCAGACTAAAATCTTGCAAGATGGGAGGCTCGTTTTCCGCCTCACAACCAGGCATCTGAGAGTTTGTCCTGTGGGGTTTTGAAAAATTCATTCTCACTATGGGTCAGGCAATTTCCTAAACTCTCCAACAAAACTCTCCCTCAGCTAAAGTAAAAAAAAAAGGAATGAGATTTTCACATGGCAACAAAACAATACATCCTCTTCTTTTTTTGCGCTGCAGTGTACCAAAAGCTTCTAAACTGTAATGTGTTTTAATTTGAGTTTACTGAGCAGCGATTTCCAAGCTATCCAGCAAGCCATGTTTAATGGACATCAAAACCCATCTTCAGTGGGCTAATGCAACCCAACGACATCTTTAACGACATAATGCAAACCAATGCCGTCTTTGATTAAATAATGCAAATGTAATGTTTCGTTCTGTAACAGAATAATGTAACATAAATTCGTTACTTAATGGGATTATGGGAGCTGCAGTAATCACTTGTCTGATGAGCTAATGCTGACTGAAGGAGGAGATCCCTGCGGTAATGGCTGAGGATGGCGGCTGCTCTGGGACCGTGAGGGATTAAACAGCGTTGTCTGTGTTTCCCCTCTGCTTTTGTCACTGTCTTCCTGTTTGTCTCCATCTGTCCTCTGTCACATTTTCAGTCTGACTCACTTGCAGAGTTCAGGAAGCTTCTTGACTTTGTTTTTTTTTTTTGTTTTTTGTTTTTTAAAGAGACAAAAAGTTGGAAATTTCCAACTTATGCAAACTGTGACGCACACACACACACACACAGAGAGAGAGCGCCCAGACCTCCACTGAAGGTCGTGTCACAGATTGAATGTTCCCTACTTTTAAAGATAAATCAATCTTCCATTAATGGAGTGTGTGTGAGTGTGTGTGTGTGTGTGTGTAGAAGCCTAAAAGTAAAATCCTACTACATCTGTGAATGTCAGCGTGGGCCTAAGATACACTGCTGTATTAAAAGCTATGGACGTATGAGGGTTCGCAGAGATGTGTGTGTTTGTTTGGTTGTGTGTGTGTGTGTGTGTGTGTTCACTCAGACACTCAGATTGCTGATCAATAGCTGTGATTGAAGGGCCCATTAGCCATCGGAAGCAATAGAGACAGCATCACTCCACATGACAAGCTCTATGAGAACACACACACACACACACCATACGTCAGGTAACAAATTAAAAGCTTGACTATGATGAATATACATTCCCCATAAACACATTTTACGACCCGTACTGGCTCTGACTGTAATTCACCACTCCCACATACACACTCGGATTCTCTTACACATGCACGCACACACACACACACACACACACACACACACACACACACACACACACACACACTTTGTTTTTACGACCAGCTCTAAGAGTCTGAAGTCATGAAGTCATTTACACAAGAGCACAGGCAATAAACAGTGGATTCACCTGCTCCTGCTTTGCGTAAGCTGCAAACTTTAGCATGCCCAGCTAACTAGCTTACTACCTACAGTACAGTATATATATAGTAGCATTAGCCTACTTCCAAAGCCAAGCGCTACATCATTAGCCTGGTTCACGACTAGTATATGGACTGTGTGGAATCCAGTTCTGGATGCTGTCAGAGTTTAGGGTAACGTTAGCATCTCTGTCCTGATCTTTTTTTTGTATTTAGGGGGAGTTTACACTCCAACCCCAGCTGTCAGGTGCTTATTTAGGACCCTTTGAGAAGATTCTCGTGTCGTATTCAAGATTTATGATGGATTACAGGTAGAATTTAGGTTTGCCTAGAAAAAAACGTTTCAAAATGCGTTTTATCGGAATTGTGAAGTTGTCAAATATGAAAACTCATCTGTGAGGTTTTTGGTGAAACTGCCTCATAACTATTAAAATGGAGAAAATTGATAAAGTAAGACAACAAAGATGAACCCAAAGTAACTTTCACTCAGGCTTTACTCAAATCAAACCATGTCACTAACCTTTCTGACATCATAGGGGTCAGGGGTCAACTCCTAGAATGTGAATTATTTACAAAACCATCATAACCAATAATTAACAGGGGCAACTGATCAGTGAGCTCTTCCTCTTCTAAGCAGAATGGGACACAACCAAACTGTGATGCTCACATTGCCATAACAACACAGAAGGAAAGGTTACAGACAAGCATGAGAGCTCATTTTGCTTATAAAAGGTTAATAACGTGTTGATTAACAGCGAGATAGACCAATCAGTTTGTGTGCAAGCACCACTGGGACTGATGGGGTTAATAGTCAGCCAAAGGCGGCGTTTTTGGCCAACCTGTGGAGCTAACGTTATTTAATTAGCTAGCTACAACTGATACAGTCTGTTAGCGACAGTCGTCCTTTCAGCCGGTAAAATCAATGGCTGCTGGCTAGAATCAAGGACCAAGGTGTTTAGCGAACGTTATATTCCTGATTGTCTCTGATGGGTCATAAGTTATGGTGAACATTTCATTTTGTCATATTTTAACGTCAGGAAAATAATCACAGCTGTCTCGTGGACAACTCAATGTTTTAACTATAGAAACTCTTTGGTTTCTAAAGAGACGTTCTGGTGATCTGGCAGTTAGAGAGCGAGGAAATCCAGATTAAGCAGGGAGATGGAGAAATGGGAGAAAACTGGATAAAAATAGTACAATTGGCCAAGCTGTAGTACCATGTCTTTGTTTGTTAGTTAACCGGAGAGACTCTGCTCAGCTTGCATTGTCTTACCTTTTCTTCGGTACCTTTTGGATGCTCGAGGACATAAGATCTTTGTTGAAACAAATCTGCTTCTTTAAAAAAACAAAGAGCCATGTATCTTGTTAATGGCACAATGATTCTCAAGATCACCACAAAGACACTTAATACCAGAAGTGAGGTTTCCTATTGAGACCCTAATTTCTTTCTCTTTCTCCTTTTCGTTTTTCATCCATCTCTCTCTTTCTTCCTCTTCCTGTAGGAGGAAGGGGACTCCAGTCTCTACTGCGAGCTGTGCGATAAGCAGTACGTGAGACACCAACAGTATGACAACCACATCAACTCCTACGACCACCACCACAAGCAGGTGAGTCACACCACCTTAACAAGGCACCCAGAGGTCTGGCTGATCCTGCCACTCAACACCTTAAACCCATCTGACCAAGGTCGTGGATTTATTACATCCCAGGGCCACGACGAGCACTCTGCTCTGGTTTCTGTGCCACAAATTCGACAAAATCACACAAACACAAAACAATATTATGACCACTAGAACTGCAAACTTGTACTGTGTTTAAAGTCTCTTTTGATGGAGCTGTGCTGAGTAACGAGTAATCCAACGAGTAATTACTTTGTGAGTAATTGACTACATTTTTCAATTAACTTGCTTGAAGGGGAGGCGCGGAGACACGTGAGGGAAAAAAAGAGACTGCGTTCAAAGTGAAAGGGACAGGTGCATGCTAACGCTAACAACGACGGGAAGTTAGCTATTGTAGATTCGCCTGCTTTGACACACAGCTCATGGAGGCAGTAAATGTGATTTAAAACTATTTTAGCGCCCAATTACCACAAAAATTGTACTCTTTCTCTGAGCGATAACCAAGTCAAATCTGAACACACGGACATAATACACATATCTTTAGATTCATTGTGACCTCTACTTCAGGATATCATTAACTCTGATGTCCATCGCGAATAAATGTCGATACATCCACTTAGAAAATAAAGATGCTCCTAATAACTCCAAAACTTGCCTGAGAATAATCACATTTTTCAGTTTTCTTCAGTATCAAAGTAATCCAGTGATAGTTGTCTGTACATCCATGGGTACATTGCAAACAGGAACTGTTGATAGCTAATTCGGCATAGTTTTAATAGTGCCAGGTTGCCAAAAATGTGAACAAATATAGGCAAAAAAAACAAAATGGGGCTCGAGTTGTTGCTTACAACTAACTCACTGAATCCATAGCAACATTACACTTCCTGTTTACATCTCCCAAAACATATTATCTACCAAATAGAAGTAAGACAAAGAATAATAATAATAATAGGAGTGACAAAAATATTATATCATTGTGGGCAAAGTTGCAAATCAATGAGCAGAACTGCTTTTTGGCAATATTGGATTTTTCATTGATTTTTGCATCAATGTGATGAAGAATTGTGATTTGTCAGCTATTTAATTTGACCTTCCTGTTTGGTAATATATCCATTAACAATTTCTCAATTGATTTTCACAATTTTATATCATAACATACATCAGAAAACATGACAAACAATTACATATATCACAATTTTCTTAAGAATGAAGCCATCTATGTTTCAGAAGGCCTCGCTCAATATTTTATGAAAAAAGGTTACAAAAACAAAGCTGTCTGCTGTAATTCATTTGATTTTATATGTCTTATACGTGGCTAAAGAAGTCTGATTTGATCAGTTCTGAATGTTGATAGTTTCTCTCTATGGTACGTCAGGGAACTCTTTCTAGATCTAGTAGATTTGAATTGAATCTTGAAGTAAATCTATAAAACTTGATAAGCTCACTGCTATCAATACAAAAAAAAATGAATTAGAGTTATCTAGGGCATCATTCTAGGTTAAAATCAAAAGTACATATTAGCCGATTACATAATAACACAGGTTTTCAATAATTCACCCTGCTAACCTGAAAAATGGGACTTGTCACGTCTCTGTGATGTTCCTTCTCTTTCTCTCATCATTTTTCTTTTTTCAGTCTAATGTAAAAACAGTTTGTTCTTCCATAGTGGGATGTGAAGCAAGGCGACTGAGAACTTGCAGCTGTTTGGGTGTTTACAAAATTATAGGTGCTGGGAGGAATGCATTTGCCGCAATTATCATTTGTTCACTTGCAAGCGATGAAAGAGGCATAATATTTTTCACGGTTAGCCGTGTGTCACAGTTATTAGGTTTACTTGAGGATGCAGTAGCATTTAGGGCATATTGTTCGAGACTGCAACACTTGCAGGAAATGGATTTTCTGGCAGTAATATTCTCCGGCCTGCACACACACACACACACAGACACAGAGCTAAGCTGCCCGTCTTTTGGTTCACGGTCAGTCACGGACTCTTCTTCTGTTGGAAATGAAGTGGTTTGCTGAGAGAGGCTACGTCACCGCCACTTGATGTGCTGCTGTGACGGATGCTAACGAGTTCAGACTGAGAAAAATAGCCATGCACAGTTTATCCTACATTATGCAGCTTAAAGAGGCTGTATGCTCTTCTAATTGAATGTATAATTTATACAGTGAGATCTGTAAGTAGTAGGAAGGTGACACATTATTTGTTGTGTTAGCTCTGGATTCAGCACTCTGGATCTGAAAAGAAACAATGACTGTGAGCTGAAAGTGCCGACTCTCAGCTTTACTTACAGAGCGTTTACATCCACATCAGATGAACTGTGTAGGAGCTGTGGCCTTTTTTATAAATAGTCCCCTCTCCTTGTCTCTTCAATCTCAAAGCTATTGTTCATTCCACATTCGATGTGCTAAAGTATCAAGTGTCACTATCCTTATACTGAAGGACTGTCCTTTGTATCCGTCTTTACAGTGAAGTGTGCTGAAACACTAAAAATGGGTTTGTCACTTCACCAATATAACTTTGGTAGACAATAGCAATTCATGCTCATCGCTTCTTGCTCCTAGCTTCTTCCAGCTCCTAATCAAATATGTTAATGTTAAATGATGATGACTGAGATATCACCGTGAAGATGGTTTACAGGTACATGTGCTAAACTAGTGATACGGGCGTCATAAATAACCACAGCCGTGCGTGATGAAAGCTGCTGGTGCTTTTGGAGAACCTCGCTAATGTGACACAGTCGGTAAAAACACACTTCTTCTTTGGCGTTCTTCTCATTGACGGCTCCAATGACTGGCGGAGAACGCAGAAGTAGCGTTTCTACATTATTTATGGCGAACTGTGGTTCCACTTCCATGTACGTACGGAAAAGAACACGTATGCATATTTCTGTCTTTGTGCTAACTCAGAGTTTTAGACGAGAATCTGGCAAAGAAGAAAAAACCCTTCAGAAATAATAATAAACTGTATTTATATAGCACTTTTCAAAAACAAGTTTACAAAGTGCTTCACAGACATAAAAAAACACAAAAATACACAGTGCAATTAATGAATAAAAACAAAGAAAAAACGCTTAATTAAAAGCCACTTTATAAAAATGCGACCCTGGATCATGGATGGATTACCAAACAGGCTCACAGAGCAGAAGCACAGGGGCCAAATGCATCAGGGGCCCTTAAACCAGAAGTAGTCAGAAGTATTAACGACAGAATTGATCTCATTGCAAAAAGCAAAGGCTTCAGTCAAAAGGAGAGATGTCCAAATTCTTTGCTCTGATGAGGATAATCCTTTAGTTTTGAGTATCTGCTGATCTTAAGAGTGTTCCTATAATAATCTTTCATCTTGTATTTGTTTAATAATTCCTACATAACACAGCCCCACTGTAAATACTGCGCAAACGCCCCACATTAAAATTAGTAAAGCGATTTATATGTGTGCACTGGATGATATTTCACATTTGAAGTGTGCAATAATATCTTAAACAAAAAGTCAGTGCTGTTGAAGCAGTTCAACTGACACAATGCAGTATCTAATATTCAAGGGAAAACATTTGCATTGTGCATTTTTTATTTTTAACTGCATAGGATTATCTTGCTTGTACCATGGGCTCTTGTCAGCAATCAAATTATACATATTGTTTAGTTTGGAGGCCTTTAAATAGAGACTTTGAGTCTTTTCATGCGGTCGATCGATTATTCTCAGTGGCCATGTTATAACACCAGAAGAACATGCAAAATGACATTTTCCTGAAAGGTCATGCAGCACTATAACCTTACATTATGTGTGATGTTTTCTCAGATCAATTATCAGGCGTGGGTTTGGTTTGTCTCCGGTCCAAATGTTATATTACAATTTAGGCACAACCTAAAATGAAATATGTTTTCCCTAAAGCCATTTTCTTTTCATGTAATTTCTCAGCAACATTAAACATTAACATTTGTGTTTATTCTGCACGTAAACTCATTTATCTTTTATCAGTTAAACTGTCAACCTGCAAGTGTTGTAAGTAGATTTAACTTATTTTTCAGGTTGTTTTTGCACTGGATTGCAGTCTGTTGTGAGGTTTTTCTTGTCATTTTCCCTGTCCACCCCTCACACTGTATGTACACCTTCTAAGAAGCGCTGAGGCTGTACTGCAAGCTTTTAAAAGAAAAAACCCTCTTCATCTGTCTTCCTGCCTGTCTCTTTGTCTGTCTGTCTGTCTGCCTCTGTGTTTTATCTGTCTGTCTATTTTGGTCTGTTTATCTATTTGTCGGTTTCTCTGCCCGCCTCGCTGTCTGTCTGTCTGTTGTCATCTGTCTGTCTGCGATATGAACCGGTATATTATTAATATTATTTGTGACACACACACACACACACACACACACACACACAGTATCAGTATCTCCGGCTTGCAGACAGCTTGCAGACAGAGCTCAGTAAGTGAATTAAGCTGGTCTGGACTGTACTAAAGCTGACACTGGCTGACTTCGTAAGCGCACACAAACACACACACAGAACTGACACGCACACGCACACACACACACACACACACACAGAGCAGATCAAGAATTGCAGAGAGCGGAAAGACAAACTCACACACATACAAAGAAACTAAATGCTGTGCGATCAACATCATTTTACTGTTTTCACCCCTTTTACCTGCTAATTCTACCTATCAAAATAACATTTATAACAATACAACAACTACTACTGCTACTACTATTTCAACTACTACACTACTACTAATAATCATAATCCATATGCTTGTCCTCCAGCGCCTCAAGGAGCTGAAACAGAGGGAGTTTTACAGAGCGCTGGCCTGCAGGAGGCAGAGGAGACGCAGGGAGGAGAAGAGAGAGGAGAGAGCGCTGAGGAGGCTCCACAAGCATGAAGAGGGGAGGACAGAGGAGTGGTGAGTAACTCACAGGACCTATACTGGCTATATCTGAGTGTTATACCTGTTAAACAAGCACTGCTGTATCAGTCTTGTAGATGTGAACTTCATATAAAAGCAATTGTTTAAAAATCTACTTAAAGTCGTCTGTTTAAAATAAATCAAAGTGCATGTTATCAGGTTACAGAGAACAATGTTGAATATGATATTTTCCCTTTCGTAACAATGACAAGAGGACAAAAAAGCCCTGAAATGAAATGACCTTTCACTGTGAAAAGCTCGTTATCTCAGGAAACATACTTTAGTATTAACAATGGATTTAATGCATAATGTGGAAGTGACTGAGAATCACCTGACTCAGCTCCCCTCAGCTCTAAAGAGCGTTTTAGCGTCTTTTAACGCGTTGTTTTGGTTTTATGGCTCTAAACTTGTCTAGTTTATTCTCACCACTCTCATCAACCCTGTTTCCAGCAGCAGCAGCAGCAGGCAGCATAAAAGCTCTAACAACCCACTGTACGCTACCTGCTCAGCACCAAACAGCAGACAGACACAGTTTGAGAATAGCTGGTGAACATAACGGAGCCGGATATCTTTCTCAGGAGCCCAAAAACACACTTAAATTCATCAGATGGCTAGAGACCAAATCAGTCAAAATCAATGCTACTGTTGCTTTGTGTCTGCTGGATGTGTACTGTATAAAGGCATGGACAACTGTTTGCAAATCAGGTTAAACTACTTTAAAAATACTCATAAGTCTCTGTCATGCTGGGGCGAACAGGTAGCTCACCTGATAGAGCATGTACCATTAAGGCTGAGTCCTCACCGCAGATGCATGTCATCCCCTCCCTCCCGCTGTCTCTTCCTGTCTCTTCAGCTGTCGCTGTCGAATAAAGGTAAAAATGCCAGAAACAAAAACAAACAAAAAAAAGTCACTGTCATGCACTCTGTTTCTGTGTCATCTATGAGGCTGCTGGTGGTGATAGCAGCCGTTTGGGCTGGCAGGCCTCTTCTGGATTTTGCCACCCTGTTCTTCTCTTGATGAAGGCAGTTCAGGCTTTATTTTTAGGGCTAAAAACGTAAATGGTAAACTTCCCGAATCCAGAATCCAGTCCAAAACAACATCTTGGAGAGGTCAAAACTCCAGCAACACTTGTGATATAAAGAACACGTTTATTGTGAGACCAACGTGTTTTAGGTTTATGGCTCTCATTAGGGTCATTTATTTGTTAGCTGATATCATAGCAATCAGCTAGTCTTCCTGTGGTCCACACCTGACATACAGTACATAACACATTACATGATGAACAATAATTGCATTAATATACATAATATTACATTGCATTATTGGTGGGTACAATTAGAGAGAACCTCGAAAGTATTTGTTCCTTCTGACTAATTCTGTTCAATCTGTAACTGGTTTGTTTCTATTAGCACAATATAT
>LKNJ01005286.1:17328-41763 GCA_002120245.1 Maccullochella peelii
TATATATATATATATATATACACACACACACACACACACACACACACACAATCGTGGTTTCGATTTTTAGTTGTGAATATCAGTGTTGCTAAATTTGAATTTAAATGTATTTGATGTATGCATCATTTGGCACATGCCATCAAATGGTGCAATATCTGTCTTGTTCTTACTTTAGTAGACTTGTTGGAGGATTGTGTTTATAATTGTTTTATTTATTCTTTTTTTTATGAACATGAGTTTTCCCGTCTCCATGCACCTTGGAAGTAGGTGAAGTTGTGCCAGAAATCCCTTCTCCACAGCAGACATTTTGACTTATCATAGTAGGAAAAGCACACGTTTAACTAATAACGTTAATGCTGTTTTTATGTTTTGTCAAAGTTACTTTACAGCTGTGTGTTAATGTTACTGAAAAATCTACACACATCTCTCTCTGTGTGCTCATGTGCTGGTGGGAAGCTTCAACATCTGGGACTTTCAAGTGGGCTGCCAAACAGTGTTGCGCTCACGTGCTGTTTGTCTTCAGAAAGAAAAAAAACAATAAATTAAGAAAGAAAAATCTGTAAGACAAATGACAAACAAACACAGAGGTCTAGAAACAGATGATATGGATTTGGCTGCTGCTTGCTCAAAACATGTTGTGATGAGAGTTCATCTGGCGAGCTACCAAACAGAGAATTTGGTTCCTCACAATATGTACGATAGCACATGAATGCAAAATTTGAGCTCAGAGCTGCAAGTCACAACCTGAAGACGCCCACGCAAAAAAAGAACGCAGGTCTCCGCCAGAAAAATAGTCCCCGAAGACACGATCAAACATCCACGACTTTTAAATCCATGCATGAAAGTCAGAATTTTAATGCAGGTCTACTAGCTGACTGTTGAGCCAAATTTAGGCCTGCATATATATATTTAAAAACACTTGATGTACTCAGTGACATGTTTGTTTCACAGTATTGTTCATGAGTAAAAATAAAACAGAGAAGAAAAAGAGAGCTCAGTAACTAGCTACCTGGTTACGACGAGCGTTGGCACAGCAACCAATAAAATGCATCTTGCTGTGCTTAATGGGGATAATCAGCAGGACTGTAAAGTGTTTCTGACCAATCACAGTGTGCGGCCGAACCACTCGCTGCACAGAAAGTCGTGTATCAGTATCGGCTGTCACTGCCAATTTCAGATTTGCAACAATGCAGTTTGGTTCCTGGCACAAAAGGGACAGAGAGGAAAAGCGTGGCCAAATTGATTTTCAGCTGGATTTCAGATCCTTACCGCTTGTCTCCTTTCCTACTCTCCTCTCTCCTTTCCTTTCATCCTCTACTCTCCTCTTTATTCCTTTCCTCCCCTCGTCCTCTTTTCATTTGTTCTCTCTCATCTCCTCTCCTCTTCCCTTCTCCTTCATTCCTTTCCGCTCATCCTTTTATCCTCTCATTCTCCTCATCACTTGTCTCCTTGTTTCCTCCTCTTTTCCTTGATATTTGTTTCCTTTCCACTTTCCTCTTGTCCTCTTTCCTTTTGTCCTCTCCTTTTCATCCTCTTCTTTCCTCCTCTCCTCTCCTCTCCTCAGTGCTCCAGGTTCTGGTCCCATGTTCCGGTCCACCACAGTGGCCGTCGAACCTGCAAACCAGACCAGACCAGACTTTGTGCAGAACTGGGCCGACATCCATACAAGCAACACCACACTGGGAGCAAGTAAGAACTCTAATCTGCTTAAAAGGCCTGTACTCGGCTGCTTAAATAGTTAATGAGCATGTGTTTGGTTTTGGTGATGGAGATATCACTCTTGATATTGGGGGATTAAACAGAGTGGAGCGTGGTCTGCTGCAGTAAGGCAGAAATATCGTTATTAAGAGCAGACTTTAGAAAAGAAATAGAAAGAAACAGCTCTGAAATCTTTGCATTAGATGTAAAACACAGGGATGAGAGGTTATGGTTTAGGGAAGAAGTGGTGCACAACAACAGGAACATGTACTGGGCAATTATACGCTCAATGAAAAATTGCTCTAGGGGCTCCGTCACACTAGCCGGATTTCAGACCAAAATCAATTGATTTAAATGGAATTGCAGCGATGAGTGAATTTGCTGTAGTAAATCAGCACAGATCTTTTTCCTAGAGTTCAATTTTGGTGAACCTTGTCACACAAATGCCTGCGAAAATTCTGCCGTTGACCAATTGCAAACTGTCTTGACAGTGCTGACCTTTGGGTGAATATAGAGCTGCAGACTCCACAGCAAAAATAAGCTATCGTATTAGCTGAGCCTGATATTATATATTATAGCCACCCAAAATTTTATAACCCTGCTCTGCTGTGTGTAAATTGCTCCACAAAAGAGATGCAGCATGGTTTGCAGTCAGTGATGAGACAGGAGTGGGTGGCACAAATACATCCTTAAGGGTTTTGGGCGTAGCTACAGAGCCAACATGTAGCCGCTGTAGGCTACAGCATAGCTGATGACGTGCACCTCCTCTAACAACATCAAGAAAGTTGAAGAAAGGCTCAGTTATCTTCTTTTTCACTAACAAACATCTAGCAAAGCCATCTCCACATTTATTACAGGGCTGTTGAATTGGACTGCATTAGTTTTAGTTAGGTGTTCTAATAAACTGGCAACTGAGCGTGTATAAAAGTCAGTCTGTGAATATAAGAATGAGTTTTCCAGTTAAATTTGTCATTCAGTCTGAATTTGTTCTGATTCAGGAGGTGATACCAGCTCCCTTCAGTCCATTTCAAGTGGATTTTAGGGTGCAAGATAGATTCATTTTTTAAAAATAAAGAAAGCACAACATGAAATTTGGCAGCAGTATTCCTTGGGTTTCAAAGAAATAATCAATTGCCACCCTGTCCTTTCTGAAAATATATCAGTTGCAAAAAAGTTTTCTCATTTTAAAGTTGAAACCGATGGAAAAGTTCAACAACTGAATTTAAAGTCGACCCTCTCCGAGTGCTAAATGTATTTTCACATTTTGTATTGGAAGAGTAATAATTCATTTGAAGGCTTCTATTCTAAAACTCAACTCATTTAACAAACAGGGTTTCTTATGTGAGAGGAAGGCACATTATGGATTACTTTTAAAGTTATGAGTCATCTTAAAACCTTCACTCGAGAAATAATGGTCTGAATCATCTGCCACACTGATGTATAGACAGATGAATGTCTGGCAGCATGTTGTGCTCTGAAATGGATATTACATGTTAGAATAAAACCCTCAATCTTAATTTTTTTCCCCATTTCTAAGTGAGCCACACATTCAAGTGTGTGCTTATGTTTTTTCTTAAGTCCATCCTACACCCATAAATCACATTCAGATGTGTTAAAAGCAACAAAAGAGTAATGGTGAAGAGCCAGAACGCTGAATAAATGCATAAGGAGCTTACTGTATGGGGAGTCTTAAAATGAATGCTATTCTTCTACATGTATCCCTTCCTATTCCTTTCTTTGTAGTCAGGTTAGGCAGATAATCCTGTTATGTTTTGCATGTAAATGTTACTTGTGTCAGCTGCTTTAATCCTTTCTGCTCTCCCCTCCATCTAGAGCCTAAAACCCAGCTGATCCAGCCCTTCCTTCCCCTGGACCCTGCACTGGAGACCAGACTCCTGAGCAACACACAATGGGCGTACAGCCAAGTGGACACCAACAACACTACAACTACAGCTGCTGAATCCTGCATCCTCAACAAGACCCAAATGGACTACAATGACCTGACAGCCTCGGCCATTACATCCAGTACCACCACCAACAACATCATGAGCACTGATATCAACACAAATATCCACTCTCCTACCAAAACCAGCCACTTTAACAAGATCCCTTGGGCTCATCATTATTTAAGCAACCCCATTACTCCCAATAACATCCCAACATCTGCCAGTAACACCACCACTGATGGCTGCATTTTCAACAAAACCACCGTGACCAGCTTCAGTAAGAAAATCACCACTGCCGCCATTACTAACACAACCGACATAAGCACCAACAGTAGCAGAGCAGTGTGTGGAACAGTCGGCGCCTCAGACGTCCGGTCCGTCCCCAGCAGAGTCCGTCCTGTGTCCTTCTCGCTGCCCAAAAGGAGCTGTGTCCTCCTCCACCAATCAGCTGCCGTCTTCATCCAAGCCGGGCGAGGCTCTGCCTTGTCAGGGAAGCAAGATGGTGTGACGGTGCAAGAAAGAGCCAGAGATCAGGGGGAGAAGATCCCAGATCAGCGGCTCAAATCTCCAGTATCTGCAGACGTGGACAATGTAGGTGTGGATCACTGGGACACTGGAAACCAGTGCAGTGTGGACAGTAAAACTGCAATCCAGCACTCTGAGGCTGGAGCCAATATGTCTACTGAGAGGGGAACTGGAGGACTCTCTGGGACTGGAGCCCAGGTTTCTTTATGTAATGGCAATGTGATCAGAGTTGAGGACTCCGTTATCAGGGGGAACGGAGCCCAGCTCTCCTTATGTAACGACAATGGGACTGGAGCCCAAGTCGGCAATGAAAGTGGGACTGGAGCTCATCTTTATTTAAACAGTGGGATACCAGGACAGGTTTCCGGGAGTGTAAGCACAGTTGTGTCTAAAGATTCAGTATGCAGAGAT
This sequence comes from Maccullochella peelii, assembly GCA_002120245.1. NCBI lineage: Eukaryota > Metazoa > Chordata > Actinopteri > Centrarchiformes > Percichthyidae > Maccullochella > Maccullochella peelii. Next base: position 21,909 of record LKNJ01005286.1, read on the forward strand.
GATGTGGACAATAGGACAGAGTTAAACCCTACCCAAGAATTGAAAGATCTGCTCTGTCCCGCTATAAATCAGCCTCAAAAGTCAACTTCTGGTGTTTTAAATGAGACCAAAGAGTCTCCGATCCAAACACAGCCCAAAGAATCAAACTGGAATAAAGAATCAACTTCTTTGCACCCAAGTCGCCCCAAAGAGCCATTTTGTAGTGTCCTGAGCCGAGACGGTAGCAGGGTTCTTCTCTGGCCGTCGGAGATGGTCAGCTACACCAAGACGTCGCCCTCTATATCCTACAGCATCAACCCTCTACTGTACGACTTCAGAGCACATAACAGGGCCAAGGAAGGTGGTGAGGAAAAGAAAGGAGGGCTGGAGGAAGGGAGGGAGAGAATAAAGCCGTCTGTGATCAAACAACCCAACTGCCAACAGAGGCAGGAAGTTATGGCGGGAGGAAGGGAGGTGAAGATAGATGAAAGGGAAGAAGAGGATGAAGGAGGACAGGCAGGAAATCCTATGGAACTTGCAGCCCATTGTAGCGGCCGCGACGCAGTTCCAGACCGCTGCAGCTGCCGTGATGAAAGCGTTTTAAAATTTGTTCCCGTTTCCACAGAATGCCACCTTGCACCGACGCTAGGCCTTCAAAAAACAGGGAGGAGGAGGAGGAGGAAGAGGAGGGGAGGGGTGAGGAGAGGACTGAGGAAGAGGGGTAGGAGGAAAAGAGGAGAAGAGACTGGTAGGAAAGACTCAGAAAGGGGAAGAAGGATAATAAGTAGCCTTTCTGACAATCAGATGTTTGAAGGGAGAGGAGAAGAGAGGTTGAAAAGAGAGGGCACGGAAAAAGAGGAGAGGAGAGAAAAAGAGCTATTAAGTAATCTTGCAGCGCATCGGCTGGTAGGAGGGAGAGAAAAGAGGATGAGGACAGAGGAGAGAAGGATAAGGGGAGATCAGACGGAGCGAAAGAGGGCAGGTAGAAATGACGAGAAGAGAGGAGAGCTATTAAGTAATCTTCCTGTGAATCAGTGTAATCGGTGTAACCAGCTGTGTCTGCAGGTGAAAAGGGAGGCCAGCCAGCATCAATCCCAGCAATCATCCTCCGGGTGGGGCCAGGGGCTCAGAAAGCTCCTCTGCAGGGGTGCAGCATGTAACTCAGTGATTAGCCCCGTCCCTGGGTCTGTAATAGAGATGCCATGCTGTCCTGCAATTACGCCCGACCCTGCTCAGAATGACAGAGAGACGGGGGAGATACACAAAAATACACAAGCAGGGAAGGAGGACGGGCAGAGAGATGAGGAGCAAAGGAATCTGAGGAAGACAGAGATAAGAGCTGTTAAGGATGCTAAAGAAAACGTATGTAACCTAGTGATTAGCGCCGTTCCTTTTCCCAGCCGAGACACAGCAAGTGAGCCAGAAATTTGTCTTATTACTACACCTCACGGGGAAACAGCATGCGATCCAGCGATTAGCCTTGTCCCTGCTCCCTTTAGAGAAACAGCGTGTAGTCAAAGACAAACCATACCTACAGGACACAGCAATCCGGTGTTAGGCCCGGCCCCACGCTGCCCTGCACAAAAGACAGAAACACAACCGAGAATTAGATCAGCCTGCGCAGACATGACCCTCGCTGGCGATGCAATTTCAAAGGAAGTGATGTCGAACAGAGCAGTAACAGCCGGGCTGAGGAAGAGGGGATTGCCAGAGGCTGGGGAAACACAGAGAAAGAAACGGAAAAGGGGAAGGAGACAAGGGAGGAGAGTTGTCTGTGCTTTGAGGACTTGGGCGCAGAGACAGGAAAGAGCTTGTGTTGGGTTGACCGCTGACCTCGGCGTAGATGAGGCCTCTATGCAGGATCCCACAAACGCGCTTAAACTCAACAGCAATGAGACTGGGACACTTTTGGACAACTGCCTGAAGTGCGACACCAGTGAGTGTGGTCCAGAGGGCAACCGGACCGAGAAAAACACTGACTGTCACTTTCTTTGCAGAACAAAACACTGCCTGTGTCATAAAACAAATAACAGTGAGGGAACATTTAGTTGTAACGTTACTGACAAACTGAATAACTGCTGCCACTGTGATGACAGTAAAGGCGACAACTACAATGCCGACCAATTTAGCCCTGATCCCTCTGGAGGCGTGGAAAAGAGGAAGTGCTGGACTGAGAAACCTTTCAGTGACTGTCACACCTGTAACACACCAGGTGACCACAGCCAGTGGAATAAAAAGCGTAATGATTCTGGCATCTGCTGCGCTACTTGTGACAATCCTTGCAACAAAAATGACAAACACAATCCGAGCTGTAACGGCAGTGAGACGACTTTCAAGAGCGACAAAGACGAGGATCATTCTCCTGATCACGTGGACAAACTTCACTCAGCTAACGGGAGTGACAAACCTACCTGTAACACCGAGGACACACCTGTGGATTTACTTCTGAAAGACTTCTTTACATGTAGCACTAACGATACACATGCTGACCACTGTCAATGCAAAAACAAGCAAACAAAGAATGACAAAATGTGCACTGACTCTGATTCCAGTAACAATACTGACAAAACAACAGTTTATTGTGGGGAAACTACAGCTCAGAGCCGCTCCTGTGACATTACAGACAAGTGTGATGACCGCTGTAACTGTAAAACCAATGACACATGTTATCACAATTGCGATTATAACCATACAAATAACAAACGTGGCCGCAGTGAGGAGGATAAAACCAAAATGCAGGGTCGTATTCAACACAAAAGCAACCTCTCTGATTCAGCAATTGATTACAAAACCTGCAGGGGCATTGATCAAAGCGGCGGAAACGGCTGTGATGATATTGACAGTGGTCAGCGTAATTATTTTAACAGTAATCATGTCACTGATTGTAATCACTGTGTTCATGTTGTTGATAAGAGTAGCGACAGAAATGCGGAAGCTGTTGCACTTGTGAGCGTACATACGGAGCAGAGACGGGAGGAAAGAGATGTTGAGAAGGGGAGAAAGGAGGAGGAGGAGGAGGAGGAGAAACTGATGGAGAGGAAAAGGGTAAAGGAGAAGCAAGAAGAGTGGGAGAAGGAGTGGGTGAGGAGAAAGGAGAAAGAAAAGGAGGACAGGGAGAGAAGGAAGGCGATAGACTTTGAACATCTCTACCCAGAGAAGAGGCCGCGTTTTCCTCCCGCCCTCCCTCCGCATTGCATCCCCCTCCACGCTCCTCTCCTCCTCCCGCATTCCCTCTCCTCCTCTTTCTCCTTCCATCACACCATCATCCAGCACCACCTCTCCCTCCTCCCGCCTCCCTCGCACCTCCCTGTCCACTCATACCCTCATCTCCTCCCCTCTTTTTCCCCACATCTCTCTCCTCTCACTCTTAATCCACCTCCTGCTCCTCCACCACCTCCTCCACCTCCTCCTCCTTTTTATGCCTCATCCCCAATCCCTCTCCTGGACGCCCTCGGTCCTTATCCCCTAGCAACGGCGTTTCACCCCTTGCAGAGTCACCCCCCGTCTCTGTATCCCCCGCCCCATCCTGCAGCCTTGCCCTTACAGATGTTGTTCTAAAAAATAAAAAAAGCAAAGAAATTGGCTTTTGAAAGGTACATTTTCCCATTTTCCAAGCAAAAAGTTGTGAGATGAAAGCAGTATTCATGTGTCATCACCTGCAAGGATAACAATTTCTGGAAGACGTAGAAAAACAAAACCCGATCTTTCTTAAAGCCAAACCTCCGGCAACTTCATCACCCCGTCCATACACTCCCAAGCACTGATTCACACATCTGAAAAAAAAAAGATGGCTAATTATCTTCATCAGTTGCAATCCTGCTCAAAATGAGCCTCAGGTGTGCAGCCAGCGGAATCGTGGTGGGGATACACAGCTGGGCTCGTTTCCCTCGGCAGAAATCAGCCAACACTCCTGTTTTGCATTTTAAACCGATGATTTGCTCGGTTTAAAGCATGTTGAAAATTTTAAACTACGGTTTGTGACTTTAAAGGACAAATCCATCATTGCACACTCTCAGATTCAGATTTCTTCAATCTGTGATAATAAATGCAGGATTTCTTTTTTTTTTTCTTCTTGTTGAAATTTACATATTTTCCCCCTGAGAGCTTCCACTTTTCCCTGAATGACTTTCAAGACAGTTGTGAACTTGAGCTGATGACCTGCATTACCTTTTAAGCTAGCCTCTGTTTTGCTAGCCCCTGTCAGGAAGTCTATTTTCCCAATAGAGGGTTTCTTCCATCAGTCTTTCTAAAAGGTTAAAACAAGATCTTGTTCAAAATTAAAATTAATATATCTACTACTTTAGTAGAGTTGAGCACCTGATCATTTTAACAAAGATAAAATTACGATAATGTTGTCAGCATTCAGTAACAACACGTGTACCATCATACCACACAGACATAAATGACCCTTTTCACGGCAGACACTTTGACTCGTCAAAGCAGGAAAAACACAGGTGGAATTAATAACATTAATGATGGCTGCGTTCCATTTAGGTGAGCCAGTTCCAGGGCTCTGATGTCGTGCATGATCACTCACTGGTACGGCTTACCGGGACACTTAATGGAATTGAGCCATTGTTAACGTTATTAATTACCGTTACTTTTATTATGTACGTTATTATTACCTTTACCTGTGCTTTTCCTGCTTTGTCAAGTCAAAATGTCTGCCGTGAAAAAAGGGTCTTTTACAGGCGGTCGAGTGAGAAATCATCAGCTGACGGCTAATATCTCCTAGTGGACTAATAGAACTACAGGACTACTAAGCTAATGCCAGCAAAGCAATCAATTAAGGTTACTTCACTTAACGAACCACTACAAATATATAACGTGGTAAAAATGGCTAATTTGGGCCCTAATTTGGTGACTACAGGGCTAGCCTTGTGATAGATGGGTAACATGTTCCAGGGGGTAAATTATCCCCATGACCCTGAAAAAGATAAGCAGGGATAGCTGACGGATGGATGGACTACAAGGCTAGCAATGGAGCTAACCATCTTAGAATAATGCCTGAATGCTACCCAGGTGAAATAACAATAGGTTTTCCCGTTTTTCCCCGTTCACCTTACATGACCTGAATGCAGCATCAGTTACAGAAATTCGGTCAGAGCCTCGTGGGAGCCGTAGTTAGCCGAATGCTAACAAAATGATTTTTCTTCTCTCTCTGTTCAAACTAATGGAAGAGATTTCCGCACACTTAGATCTATGCAGTGTCTCAGTTTACTTTGAGCTCAGACATTCATCAGAGCATACAAACAAACTTGCAAAAACTATGATAATTACTACAGAGTACATGCTGTATACTATTAGTTTGCAGTATGGAAATGTGTTACAGCAGTCTTATTGCTGCATACAGCATAATTGTATCGCAGCCTCTTCTCCAGTGTATTTCTCCCCGTGTGACTGTTGAACGTCAGAGCGAAATGTTAAGTTTAGAAATAAGCCTTTGCTCTTTGATTTTGAGCGACTGACTCCAGCGTCTGACCTTTCCTCTTGACGTTTTAGACTGTTGATTTTCTGCCATCTCACTCCATCGCAGCGGCACTAAGAATATCCCAAACGTGGCAGATAACTTAACATTTATTGACTCATCCAAGGAAACAAAGACCAAAACTCGCAGAGAGAGCGTGCATGGTTCAGCACGTCATGTGACACACCCGGCTTCAACAGGGCCGTGTCCACGCGAGAGGCTAGACGTAGAGATGAAAGCTGTGATGAAACAGGGGAGGATTTGATTGTCAGGTAATCACAAAACAACCATTTTTTTTAATAAGGCTCCCTCCCCATGTTGTCATTCATTGGTTGCTTGTTGCAGTTGGACAGGTGATTTTCCACGCTGTGTTTCACCAGAAGCATCTCGACACTTCACAAAATCATCATTTCATTCATATGCAGCAAGTTCAAAGCGTTCCTTCCTAGCAGCACTTTTCTATCTGAGCAGCCCCTCAGGGTGGATTTTTCCTTTAAAGCTAAGGGTTAGGACAAAGCTGCATGTGAATAACTGTGGATCCGCCCTTCTGCTTTGTTCAAATATTCCTCTTTTGAGTCTTAACGCTCCCTACTTTGTTTCATTAAGAGCAGCAGAAATACCTCAAAATTAACAACACGTGACTGCATCTTCTTAAAGTCCAGAAAGCCGCTCCTGACAGCTCAGACTTTCAGAGGTGTGAATGGCAGGAGTAACGATGAGGGAAGTGCAGAGGAACTCCCACACTTACTAACACATTGTTTTTCTCAGAGACGTCTCTCTCTGAAGTTGAACATCTGGCTGCGATGGCTTTGGGGCTGGCAGCGGCGCCTATCCGTCTTAGCGACAATAGATTATTCTGGTGCAGACAGCAATGACAAACAAACAAACAAAAATATGCATAAAAATATGGCTACAAGAAGCAGATTTTGTGGGCGGATCACCATCCGTAATCTCACCACGAGTGTCATGTGAGCACTGTGAAATATTTAGCTCTTACTGATCCCAGAAGCCTGGACACACACTGTTTGCCCTGCCCGCTCGGCTGTCTTTCCCAGAGGTCGTCAGTAGGCAACTGTTAATTCCTCGCCAGATGATCTCCACAACGTTGGGCATGTCGCCATGGTGACACTATGGAGCCCGGGGTGGCATGCTTGCAGCTTCTGCTTCTGGAGGCGTTTATGAATAGAGGTAGCGACGTGAAATTCACGACTTCTTCTACTTACAGCTCACAGAGTGCAACAAAGAGCCAGGATCATATTTAGCCGGTGTGACGGCACTCATAAAGCAACATGCTCTCTCCCTGTAGCTCTGTACCATGAGGGGTTTGAAACCACATGTTCTCTATGAATGTAGGTTTTATTAATGTGATGAAACGGTGTAAATTAGAGGAGAAAAGAAGCTGTTATTAGATGTATTTTTGTAGAGAAACCTCAGTTGAATGAGGCACAGTTTTTGTATCATGTACTCTGATGCTATTTTAGCTATTAAATGACCTCCACACCCACTTAATTTGTCCGGTTGTTAAGCTGTTGTACATATGTTCCTGGTAATCAATGATTGCATTTAAAAGGCCATGTTTAAGTTCCTCCAGAAAGCATTTTTTCCCCCATGTTTGTCAAAGAAATGTCTTCCTGACATCCTGATTAACTAATATTTGGCTAAATCTTTTGTGTAATCTAATTTCAGCCCACGCATATCCGCAGATATTATCCCTGCTAATATAATAGATCTAGTGAATCCATCGAGAAAAACAAATTACTCTGAAAATGAAAATAAAATCAGTAGCCTTGATATCAGTGTGTCTTGTCGTGGTTTTTTCTTTTAAACAGGGGACCTGAAAATGACTTGCTTTCATAAAAAAGTCCATTATCAGCAGACAAATCTATGAATCGATACCTTTTACCGCCACATTCCTGTGATTTCCCCCGTGTGTGAAATAATAAAGCAAGAAACGGCAAAAAGAAAAAAGGACAAAAAGAGTACGGAGCTCATTCAGAGAATACTTTAACCACTTTTAAACTGAAAAAAAAATGATGATAAACCTCGTTTGATCAGATGCTTTGGGACTGAGACCTTGTGTATGTGTGTGTGTGTGTGTGTGTGTGTGTGTGTGCGCCTCCAGAAGGCCCTCAGACAGCTGGGACCATCATGTTCAATGACTAAAATAGCGTCAAAACTCAACATGTTCAACACCTGGGGCTGTGCGAGTGTGTGTGTGTGTGTGGGTCTTACATGTGTATAATATTTCCATCTTTCTGTGTGTGTGTGTGTGTGTGTGTGTGTGTGCGTCTGTGTCAAGTCATGTCGCTTTATTACCAAATCAACGGTTCTCAGTAATTGGCTTCGGTGACCTTTAAAAACCAACAAGAAACCTTCTGACATTAAAACTTGACTGAGTGGAATTAGTTTTCAAAAAGCGTGTGTGTGATCTTTCGGCCCTGAACTCGTCTCTCTCTCTTCGTACGGTCTTAGTGATTCCTTTTTTCCCCTCCGCACGCTTTCCATAAAAAGGTTGATGGATGTCTCGACTCAGGCAGGCACTTTATGGTGAATGAGTTAATAGACTCTGCGGCGCATCAGCGGCGGTGCATTATGGTTTGCTTCCCTCGCTTCAACCACAGAAACTACTCAGGAACATGTTAAGAAAACCTCAGTAGTGACTTATTGTGTTCTTCATCTGCAGCAAAGAGACAAAGCTCTTCAGAAACACGACCAGTAATGAGCTGCTGTGGCTGCCGTCACTCTCTTTGGGCTTGACGAGCAACAAAATGTGTTGAAAAATGTATGATGTTTTCTTACAAAAATAACTATTAACTAACATTAAAATGATTTATGTATCAGGAGGGGCTCGAAGGTAGACAGAAGAGCAAATATCTTGTAAGAATACTTAACTAGGAGACAGCAGAAGTAAAACACCAGAGACAACAGAGAGATACAGAAACACAGATTTGTCAAGAAAGATAAAATTAAGTGCTTATTTTTCAGCATTAAAACCAGTTTGTTATGCAAACACATGCAGTAACAGAGTACTTTGCAATTATTCATGCTCCCTTGGTTTTATTTTGTTGTCTTGTGTACACAGTCCTTCTCTTCTGGTTGTGTGAGCAGGCACGATGCTTTTAGATGACAGTTCAGTGTAAAATCTGTGTAAAACATTGCATTTAAACACATTATTTATCTAAGTCTTCATTTGTTTTACTCTGAAAAGCTGCTTCTCGTCTGTGTGTGCAAGCACAGAGTCAACATCCGCAACAACAGCAAGCTTTAGATTTGCTCATTTCAGCTGTGTTTTTGGTTTGTTTTTAAACTTTAAGGCCATTTATTGAGTCAGACAACACCGTGTGGAAAAACCACAGCCGTCTTTCATTTGAGTTGCACCGCTGCATTTGATCAGTGGGCTCGATGGGGTTTTTTTTTTATAAACAAGCTGCAAGTCAAGATGCTTTCAGGTCTCCAAATGTTGACCATCAAAAATGACATTTGAACATTTTCATTTCAAAGCTGTGCAAACAGTGTTTTCAACAAATGTGAGACATTAGCTGCTTTTACATCCCTAATATTCCACTAATAATGGGAATAACAGCCCAATCAGAATAAAGATGCCTCATGTAACCACCTCAATTAGAAGAGACTGGACCCGATCCGGGTATTGATAATCTGTTCAACAGGAAAATATTAGCGCCTAATAACCATGTAAACGCTTAATCTGATCGTTTCTCTCTGGTTGGAATAAATATATTCTGTTCTTGGCCCCACGTGGGGGGAACATTAGGTGCCGGGAGTTTCCGGGAGGGACAGAAACATCAAAACTGCTCTGTGGCTGATACAACTTAAAAGATTTAAGGATTGTTGAACGCCTCGATGGTCGAAAGGCTCCAAACAACGAGTTGTTCAAACAAGGGTTTGAAAAGATGAACGAAGCCAGAAAAAAGGATCACTTTATTTAGCGTCCATTCAACAGTGAAGTCAGAATCTCTAATCAGAATGATTTCACTCGGGTTGAAGAAATATTGTCCATGTAACCAAAGCTAGTGTCCTTAAATGAATAGGTCTAAAAATTAAATATTCAACATGTAAGGCCTGCCTGTCCTGTGTTTTTTATTCTTCCCAAGTCTCAAATCAAGTCAAGTCTTTAGGGAGTGAAGTTTACAGTCCAAGTCAAGTCCAAGTCTCAAGTTTACACAGATACTTACTAATGATGCCATTGTGATTTTTACAATGGTACGTTAGAAACAGACATGTTCAGTCCTTTGGAGGCGAATCTATTTGTAAAATGTCTGCATCCTTATAAAAGATCAAGAGGTCAAGAATAAGAAGAATTTCTAAATCTTCATGAGAGTCCACCAAGATAACTTACAGTCCGTGTAAACACTGTTAGCGCTTTTAAACGGAAAGATAAATAAACATTTTGCTTTATTATTCACCTTTTTTAATCACTATCAACAGAATTTAGTTGTTAAATCATCAGCTGGAGCATCTTGTGCTGCTCGCTGTCTGTTAGACACGTTGCATAATGTAATCAGACACAACAGCTGAGAAACGAAAGTGCAGACACTGAATCAGACATGTTAAATGATGTTTGAACATCATCACAGACTTGCTAAAATCACAGTTTTAGAGGAGCTTAACTTGCTTCCTCAGGTTTCTGGATTTCCTTTGGAGAAAAGGATTTGGGGCAGACGATGATTCAGAGGATACATTTAGGGATAAAAAGACAGAAAGGTAGTTTAGATTTCTCTTTTAAAATTTATGTCTTTTGCTTTGCTGGGCTGAAGCGCTCCAGGGAAAAGAACAACTTCATAATCGTTTTGTCTTGGATTTAAACATCCATCTGAGGACGCTGAAAAGCTTTATGTGTGTGAAAAACACAGAGAGGCTGGGTGTTGGTACATTTATCAAATACTGTACTTCATTTTGAGGTATTTTGGGAGGGAAATGTGTGAATATCTTTTTTACTTTTTCTTCTTATCTGAGCTGTAACCAGTTACTTTGCATTTAGTGTCAGATAAGGTCGTGAAATATGGCTGGACATGTTCAGCTTTGTAATGAATTCTGCCTTCAGCCAGACGACAACGACTTTTAGACATTATCTGAAGAGTTTCAGAGAGTTTTCTCAGCCAGTAAAGGAGCACTGGAACCCTCTTTTGTTGGGTCTTAAACATTTTATCTCCAGCTTTGGAGATTTTCATGCTTCATTATTTCATTTTCTCCAATTTTGAGGATTTCAAACTGTGACACAGACGGATTTTCACAATGAGCACTTTTAATTTTGACACTAAAGTACATTTTACTGCTAATATTTGCACACTTTTACCGAGTAAACATGTCAGTGCAGGACTTTTGCTTGTGTTGTAGTATGATTCCACTGTGGTATTACTACATTAACTTGAGGGAAGTGGTGGATCTGTGTGATCTGTGAAGCATTACTCTGCCTGCGTGCGGTGCACCGACACACACCGGAGGGTTGGTAATGGTTGTGCAGGATGGGCGAACATTTCCTCTCGCAGGAAGTCAAGACTCAGAAAGCCCAAAACCGCAGGGAAGCAACAAAAAGCTTAACATTTGTTCTAACATTTTTGATCACTCCTGCTACTGTGCAGAAATGGGTCATGGCTGCCAGAGATGCATCAAACATCTTGTAGTTGTCTGAGTCAGGAATCTCTGATGGGCCTTTTTCACCACGCTGTCAACACCGCTCTAGCTGACAATGTTTTAGTGCTGAGGAACTAAAAAGTTTTTTTAGCCTTTCCACTTTTCTGCTCGTTTATGATGACTGATTGCGTCTCACTTCTCGCCTGGAGTCACTGTTTCTTTTTGTTGTTGCTCCTGTTTAGGTGAAACAAAAGGTTATTTCGGATTGAATGCCTCTCCACCGCACTTCCATCGCTCGCTATGTAAAGTGATTCATCATCCGTAATCAGCCCCAACAACTGAGGCGTCGTCTGTGAGCTAAAACAACTTTACAGACAACTGTGTGAGGAAAATACAACAGAAGGGGGGGGAGAAGCAGCCTTGAGCAACTCCTGTGCTCAATAACCGAGTGTTTTTGAGCTTCCCTGTACACCTATTTTCTTCTCCATAAGAAGCCTAAAACCCAATTACACAAAGTCTGGCTCCGATTCAAATTCAGAGTTTCTGGGGGTGCGATTGATTTGACACAGAGCTGCAGTCCAAAAAAAGAGAAATCAATAGCAGGATCTTGATTCGGCAGCGATCGACCAATCCCGTTTGACTGAGGAAGTGTGTGAAACAAGCAGGGCGGGTGTCAGGGTGTTTTTCAGAAAGATGATGTATTTCCTTTAGAGAAAAGGATTTTGGGGGCAGAGCGTCGCATGATCAGATGTCTTTAGAGGATAAATTAAGAACTGGATACTGGACCCAAAGATGGCGCCTATTCAGTTGAGTAGGAATTGCTTGCCTGGCGCGTACACCAAAAAAAAAGTTTCTAGCTTCCGGGTTTCCTTCCGGGGTATGCGGCCCACTGAATATGCGCAGTAGTGTTTCTCCCCGCTGGCCCATAGACTTTACATTGTGATGACGTCACAGATTTTAAAATACCTTTTCTCGGCTCAAGGAAAGTTTTACAATTATAAAACCTCCATGGATCAAGCATTCATAATAGAAAGACTCATAATCGACCTTGTTTGCAGTTCCTGGTGTCCTGTCAACAGTTTCATAGACGTCTCTTTTACAGTGGTGGCCAATGGGAAAAATAGGAAGCAAGGCTGAGCGGCGGCACCCTATCCAGGTCTTATTATACATCCAGAGAGTGTTGCCTTATGGGTTTTTTGTAGCCCCTTTGTTGCTAGGCTAGCAAGTTTCTTTTAGCGTTAGCCTGCCCTAAAAGTTTAGAGGAAGTTCAGTTTAACCTCCAATAGTTTCAGCTTGTGTAACGTGTTTTGCTGCCACAGAGGAAATAAATTCCTGATGAGTAAACACAATGTGGACGTGTCCTTCAACATTTTTACAAGAAAAAAAAACAACAAAAAACACACAGACCGCGGACCAAGTCATCTGTCGGGCAAACAAAAATTATCTGATAAGAAAAATGTTGACCGCTTCCAAGAACCTGAGAGAGAGAGAGAGAGGATGTAGCTGATAGACAAACTGCAGAAATGTAGGATTCACGTTGTGCTTTAATGGAAGTATTTCATGTTTCTCCTTCAGGAGAGGCTTCAAGGAGGAAGACTAAATGTTTTGTATCTTCAAAAAGTCGCAGAAACAGGTGTTCGAAATCGACCATCTTATAGTCAGGGTCGTCTTATATTCAGGTAAATATGGTTTGCATTCCTGAGCTGCAGAGAAATCACTAAAGGATATTGATTTGACCATGATCGACCAATGCTATTTGACTGAGGAAGTGTCTGAAACAAGCTGTGTGTGTGTGTGTGTGTGTGTGTGTGTGTTTTTAGTGACTGTGTATTGACAAGCATGAAATAGATTATGAGACAAATTATTTTAACGTTTGTGTTTTCTTCTTCCTCATTGTTTGAGATCCCACTGACCCCTTACTGCTGTATGTGTAAAAATAATAATAATAATAGTGTATTTTTCTTTTCTTATGAACATTATTAAACCCCAGCATGTAGAGAAGTATTGAAGTGTTAACCCTTGCCTTTGCCACAGACTGATTTTGATTATTTGATGAAGACAAAACATGGAAATTACCATAAAATAAGGAATTATCTCATGTTTTATATGTTATATGGGCTATGCCTGAACAAATACTTCTCATTTTGTTTGTCAAAAAGTCACTTCAAGACAAAGAAATGTTCACTATGTTATCCTACAGGGTGATATTACTTACGTTCGGAGTGAATTAGACCCCAAAGATGTCAATTTGTCACTTATTTGGGATTTGGGAGAAGTACTGCTACACCACCCAATTGTATTGAATTTCACCATGTTATTATAATCACGTAAGTACACAGCTTCACAACGTTAACCACGTGCTGTTGTTGTTGTTGTTACCATGACGACAACGGTCTAGTATGCCTCTATATGTCGTTTTGGGAGCCATTGGAAAACGATCTATTCTGTCTTTTAGGTTGGAGGACTTCAGGATCATATTTATAAGCAATTCTCATAAAAGTAGTAAAAGCCATGAAGTATCAAGCTGTTTAAGAGGATCTGGGGTCTTTAATTTTTTAAATAAAAAAAAGACAGCTACACTTTGGTTTAATAAAACTTACATCAACAAGTCTAACGTTGTACCCGTGAAACTGATGCTTTATTGTTTCTGCCTGCGTCTCACAGCCGTGAAATGAAGATCTCATAGATTGTGACACCGTGAAATAAAGTTTAAAAAAAAAATGTAATCATAGTTCAGTGGTGAAATGCTGATGCACTTCCTGGCTGCGGCTGCTGAGCCGCTGCCAGCGCCGTCAGCACAGGTGGTGGTCTGGCCGGCCAGCAGCAGCAGAGAAAGCGGAGTGATTATGGTTCAGGAGCTGAGTGGATGAACTGGCCAGAGCTGAGAGCTGCACGTCAGCTCAGTGAACATCAGTCTGAAAGGTTTCACCTGATGTGACATTAATGTGCCGATTGTCAATCTCTTACATGACTTTGCGTCTGAGTAATGTGGTTTTAAGGAACACAGTCTCTGCTTTCGTCTTCCAGTCAAAGTCTCCGAGTTGCTGTTGTGGCTCTAAAGTGCTGGCAGTGATTTTCTTGTCACAAACACTGCGCTGCTTTCTGTCGCCATCAGTTTTACTAAAATGCAGCCACAACTGTTTCTGCCACCATGAGAACTTTGTTTGAGCAAACTGAGAGATGAAGCATCTGTGAAACGTGCGCATTTATATTTTAACGGCATCCTGTTAAAAGGATTTTTTTTTTTTCCTCTTTAAAAACCTGGATTTTGGTTTGGTAGTTTGTAGTTGTGAGAACATTTTCCTCGCCAGTTTTGTTGCTGAGATTTGGGGAATAGAGTCTCAGTTACTTACAATACTGTAACACAAGCAAGACTACAAAAAAAGATCTAGGCTGTAAAAACACATAATTTAAGTAGTTTCCTAGTCATTTTTATGATTGGATGATGGACAAGAATGTCTTCACATGTTTCAATATTTGATATTTACCCAGGCTACAGTAGTACAGGGCAGATTGCACTGACATAATACTGCATATGTCTATGACTGTTGGATGCTAAGGCAAGGCAACTTTATTTGTATAAAACATTTCATGCACCAGGGCAATTCAATGTGCTTTACAGGGCAACAAAAATACAACAAGGTCAAAAGATTTACAATATAAAAGTGCAAAAATACAGTCAGGCGATACAAGAGATTTAAAAGTAAACAAGAACGGTTAAAAGGAAGTGACAATAAAAAGATAAAAGAACACAGATATACTCCCACATTTAGATTAAATTACTTTTTCTTTTTTTTTTTAAATAAATAAATGGAAATGGTTAATCTCTCTTGCCACAACACAACACGATATCATCCGGCAACACACTGTGTTGCCCGGTTAAATATGTGCATAAGTGCACGATATGTATCCTGATAAATGTCTTTTTAAATGAGTGTGGTAACTCGTTAAGACAGAGGATAAAATGATTGTCACCGCGATGACTTTCAAGAGAAAATACTTTCTTATGAACCACTTTGCAGTTTTTTGACCGTCTGATTCGTCTTCAGACTCACGGATCTGTTACTCAAACTGGATTTCTTCTCATCAGTAACTGAAGCGACACGGCTGCACAAATGCAGCACCTTGTGTTTGTTTTTTAAATGCAGAGCTGTGGTGGAAAGTACATTTACTTTATTCACATTTTG
Source organism: Maccullochella peelii (assembly GCA_002120245.1). Taxonomy (NCBI): domain Eukaryota; kingdom Metazoa; phylum Chordata; class Actinopteri; order Centrarchiformes; family Percichthyidae; genus Maccullochella; species Maccullochella peelii. The sequence continues at coordinate 37,134 of LKNJ01005286.1, forward strand.
AGGTAATTGTACTTTACTTGAGTATTTCCATTTTCTGCTACTTTATATTTCTACTTCACTGCAGTTTATAGGGAAAAATTGTACTTTGTACGTGTGCAACAGTATATAAAGTATATAAAGCAGCTACAACATTCATTTGCAGCTTTTTACATTTCACTGATAATACTTCTGTACTTTTACTAAAGTAAAAGCAGTTTCAAGTGCAGGACTGAGTAGTGTATAGTGTTGCATTGCCTACAGAGTAAGTAATTTTAAGTTCTTTGTCCACGTCTGATGGTAAATCATTTGAGTAGTTATCTGACCAAATAAAATACTTCAGCATCACTCCAAGGTCAAGTGTCCATTTTAATGTTCACGTTCCATTTTTTCTTTCTCCTCGTTTGTCTCCTTTAATCTCCAGTTTCACACTTTTCCTCTCTCGGTCACGTATAAAAATTATCTTTCATACTTGACTCACTGCTTCTAACACACAACATGTCAAGGGACTTCTTTTGCCCTCAACTCAGCTTCTCAGGCAGTGGGACTTCAACGATGTGTCAAATCCCCTATGTGTAATAAAACCTCAATCTCAACCTATGAAACATGTTAACTTTGATCTGTATATATTTCTTTTCAGCCTTAAAATCACTTAATGGTCCGTGGGTTTAATGGACATTAAAGCGCTGCACTTAAAGAAAACCTGTATATATAGAATATTTATACAGGACACACACACAAACACACAGATCCACACAGAGGCTATTTTGGCAGACAGCCGCTCTTAAAGCCGTAATCCATAGTGATTGAACTGTGACATCCGAGCTAAAGCTTTACAGATGACAGTGCTGAGCTCGGCCTCTCATTTAACTGCAGTTCATTCATCAGCTTTTCCCCTTCAGAGAACCACAAAAAAAAAAAAACTTGGGACGTGATTTCAGACTTGCAGTTCTGTAAAAAAATAAAATAAAATTGAGACGAGATTTTGGATAGTCAGGAATAGATTTGTGGACGTGGATAGTGCTCCCCAGAAACACCAGCGAGTGTGACATCTGTGCCGCTCTGCGATGTTAATGATGACTTATAAAATGGATACTCCTTGTCCTCGGCTCTGATTGGCTGAGCTGAAGCCATTGTTAAACACCCAATAAACGCACACCTGTGACCGCATTAATGTTAATTTAAATGATAATGCGCCAAAGGAAGATCACCGCTCGCAATGTGATTGGAGCTAAACTGCTCGATGGAAGGTTTCACTTGTTACAGAGGGATAAGAAAATAAATGAGAGTTTCATTTATGGAGCATTTCTGTGTTACAGCCTGTTTTGTTAAAAGGAATAAAAAAAAGCCGGCATGGTGTCAGGCTTCACATCTCCAGCTCAGCCTCTCGAGCTTTCACCGCCTCAAGCATCATCACACCAACAGTGAAAAGAGGGACTGTGGATGTATTAACAGCAGGGTCGGTATAAAGATATATATTTTTTTTTACAGTTCCTGCATTTTGTTGCTTTGCTGAAATGAGTGTGATCTGGTTGTCAGGAGCTCAAACACGAGTCCACAAAGTTGGTTTTCTTTTCAGCGTCTGTGGTGCAGCGCTGCAGAGTGTCAGCTGTTGACATCACTGATTAGAGGCTTCGCTCTCTGGACTCTTGGCTGTTGGGGGGGGGTGGGTGGAGAACAGCGCACCACCTCCTCCTCAATTACATCAAAACACAGAGCCGAGGAGCAGAGCAGAAGGGGAGATGAAGGGGGGTGAAGAAAAAAGCGAGCGAGGAGACCGGAGGAGCAGAAAATTAAAGAATAAGCCACGAGAGGCCACAGTGATTTCAGAAGAAAAGTTTTTGTCTTTTAAAAATCCTGTTAGCTGATTTAACATCAGGGTAAAGCACAGTGTCATGTGGCTTATTGCTTCTTTTATTGCTTTAACATCAGTGTAATAAAAAGCACTGCAGTGTTATAAATTATATAGTTGGAATCTGCAATCTTTATGTATATATATGTGTGTGTGTGTGTGTGTGTGTGTATACAGTATATGTCAGCTTTGCTATTTGCAACTAATATAACAGCAGTGATAGACACAGGTGAGCATGCTGTGGAAGTACTGAATTTATGAAAAATGAGCGAAATATGTCGTGTCCCCTCCCCCCGACATGAAAAGCGCACATGAAGCAGACAGCAGACAGTCAGAGGTCTGACAGTGAAATTGCAAAGTGCAAAGTCAGAGTGTGGAGGCTGAGCTGCTGGATCAAAGTGTGTATTTACCTTCAACTCCAGTGACCTGACTTAAATCCCAACGCACGCCAAGACGGTTCCCACTGTCAGGGAAGTTCTCACTTTAAATCAAAGATTAAACTCCATCAAGCCAGTCTCTTCTTCCTCCTCCTCAACCAAGGATTTAGCTGTCTAACTTTAACCGACAATGTTTGACTTCATCAATAAACATCAGCTAAAAACTTGAAAAGAGTGAGTCCAGTCCACGTGGTCGCCCCCTAATCCTTTTTGAGAAGAAGAAATTTAATGGTCACATGATTTTAGAGCTGAAATAATTAGTCAGTAAACTGATTAGATGATCGACAAATAATTAATTGCCAGCTATTTTGATAAATGATTAATCATGCGAGTCATTTCTCACGCAAAATGCCAAACATGATAAAACAAACAAACAAATAAATAAATAAAACTTAAACAGTCACTGGTTTCAGCTTCTCCAATGGGAGGATTTGCTGCTTTTTTTCTATGTTACATCATTGTTAATTGAATATCTTTGGGTTTGGACTGTTGGTCGAACAAAACAAGCAATTTGGAGACATCACCTTGGAGGAGCATACAATATATTAGTATTTTCTGACACTGAAATGAAAATGATGTAAGTTGCAGTCCTACATGAACCCTAATCCCTGGGACGTCAGCATGGCCTGCAATAACAATCATGGCGAAACATACAAAGAGAAGAACAGAGCGCCACTATGGTCGACAGATTATTCAAAGAAAGAGGCGTCACAGGATTGGCCGCACCGACAAATGAACGAATGGAAATACTCATGAAAATCCATGAAAACTGTGCAAACTCCATCTGCTGATCCACAAAACAGCTACAAAATGGCCCTTATGCTGCGATTATTTTGTAAAACAAAGCTAATGGCGTTACTGTTGTCACGGTTACTTGTTCGGCATGATTACATGAACACTGTTTTAATTACAGTGGCTGGTTGGTGGAGTTTCAAACTACACATGGATAAAAGGAAGGAAACAAACACACAGGACCTGGTTAAAAGAAACACATTTGATGTTATTTGTCATTAAGAATAAGTCTTAAAAATTTTTTCATGCCAGAAAAAATCTCTCAACCTCGGCCTGCCTCTACTTCTGTGTTTTGCCCAGCCTTTTTGTGTTTGTTACTTTTTGCTATTAAAGCTCCCTTAAAAGACTTCCTTACCGTCTGCTCCCGAGTCCACTCCACGCTGTCTGACAGAGCCTGGGGCAGAGAAGTCAGGAAGTATTTAGAAATGGACTAACACATTGTTGGCTTTGGATTTGGTCATCCTTAAAAAAAGAATACCTATTGAAGGCTCAATATGACAATTATTATTATTATTATTATTATTATTATTATTATTATTATTATTATTATTATTTAAATAATTGTTATAGCTTAAACACTTTAAATAAACCAAATTGCTGACCAGAAAAAGAAATGCCCACCTTGCAACTCTACCTTCTTTACAGAGATTATGTTGTTGTAAGAAACTAAATTAAATTTGCTCATTACAAGACAGTTTTGGCTCTGAATGTTAGTAATACTTCCACTGGGTAACTATTTGGTGCATGTAAGCCTCAGACTATTTTTAAGAGAACTTGTCTTTTCTATCAATGACAGCACTTCTAAACTGCTGTGTTTATTTCTGGTTACAACCAACCTCATGGTGAAGTCTGGCAGGAAGGGGGAAAAAGATTTATCTGGTACTTTGCAGCAGCTTCTAATACGATTCAGCCAATCAGAGCTGAGAGCCACAACTAACCATTATATCAGAGAGAGTTAATGGGACACGGAAGATGGAAGTCCAGAGTACTACGAGGCATGAAGAGGAGCAGACACTACATTAAGAGGAGGAGGAGGAGGAAGAGAGCGGCGTGACAAGGAGAAGAAGGAGCTGCAGGAAGAAGAAAATGGCAAAGATGGACGGAGGAAAGAGGAGGAGACGGAGCGTGAGATGTTCGGCTGTCTCCACCAGCAGATGCTGAGGGGTCCAACAGCACACACAGGAAAACTCTCCCAGTCCACTGCCAGATTAATAGCTTTACACACACACACACACACACACACCCTCAAAACTAAATAAATAGCTTTATACTCAGCAACAGCCAAAGTGGGTCAGACATCAAAGTAGCCACTCGAAAAGCTGCTGGAGCTGTCGACACACGCAAACACACACACGGGCACACACACACTTGCTTACTCCAAATTGCTACTTGAACTGTCTACACACACACACACTTGGAGACACACACTTGTGCTTACTCCAAATTGCCACACTCTTCTCCTCTCTTTCCTCCTCACTCTTCCTCTCCTCCTTTCTCTTCACACACACACACACACACACATACCCACACACACACACACACACAGCCTCTTGCGTCTTGTAAATTGCAGCAA
>LKNJ01005287.1:643-25081 GCA_002120245.1 Maccullochella peelii
GTTCTGTCTTTTTATCGTATCATCTGTGAAGCACTTTGAATTGCACTTACCTGTATGAAAGGTGCTATACAAATAAAGTTTGATTGATTGAGATTGATAATGACATAAGACACCATAGCAACAACAAGAACAGCAAATTCAACATTCTCTTCTGTATATAGTGCAAACACCATGAAGAGACACAGTAAGGTATGGAGCCCGTTTGACATTTGTGAAAAAAATAAAAAATAAAACGAAATTAAATAATTTTGCCATGGCCACAGGAAAATGATTGTTCGTCATCTCCATGTAGAGACTGTTGCTCATTGTTCACTACTTGGCAGGGGTAACATCAGTAGCTTTATCCCCCTAGTTTGAAGTGATTTAATTTTATTTTAATATCAGAATGAATTGCAGTGGTATACTTCAGTCACTTGCGGTTAGGCATGGAGTAATTCTTAGAAAGAGGCTAATTCAAAATGCATGGGCTCTGACCTCGGCTGACCTACAGACAGAGCGCTTTTTGCAGGTGGCAAAATGCGAGGCGCACCGCCCTGCCTTTTTGTTGAAGCCTACAACTTAATTAAAAAATTGTTGCTAGGCAACCACAAAATCACCTGTCCATAGCCTAACCACGATTTTGCTGTGAAGTAATCAGAATCAGAATCAGAATCAGAATCAGAATCGGATTTATTGCCAAATAGGTTTTCACATACAAGGAATTTGCTTTGGTGTATTGGTGCATAAATAAGCACAGCAGAGAAAATAAAAATATATACAGATACATAACATAAAGCAAATCAAAAGCAAGTACTGTAAAAAAGCAAGTCAAGAATACAAATATTAAATAGAGAATTTGGCAATAGAAATGTGAAAAACTATAATAAAATAAAATACAATAAGATAAAATATGAAAACTATAAACTCACAGATCTCACCACCACAGAAGGCCCGCCTCTCAATTCATCCGATTGGACAATGGGAAAAAACGGCAAGTGACGCTGGGCGCTTTTCTGTTTTTTTGAGTTTTTTTAACTTGAGACGTTCAGAGCGCTCCTGCAAAAAACACAAGGTGCTCTGGGCGTCTGACTGATTCCTGATTATGGACACTTCGTCGGACATTATCCCTTACATAGTGCAGGAAATAATTACTCAGTAATAGGCTACTATATATTTTGTGCATGTTCAGCCAGGCCACGATTGTATGTGTGTGTAAGTATGGTAAGTAGCACAGTTTTGTATTTCACTTGGTAAAATATTCCAAATTAAAGAAGCTCTAACAGAGATGCAAGATTGGCTGAAGGAGGTATTATCCAGCCTCCTCTCAGAGCAGACCTTGTTCCCCAGTTGTTTGATCTTTTCTGCTTAATAAAAGCCCTGGGAGAGGCACGCCATTTAGAAACTTAAACACCAGGCGGTGTTTTTCATGAGAGCACATATATCATTTATTTGCCTTGTGCTCTGCTGGTACATGATTAACAGTGCACACATATAGAATGTTCTTTAAGTTTGCTATTTTATGCGATTTTAATGGTTTAATTTGTCTGCCCTGTCCACCCAGACCATAGCATCTCATAAATTATTATTATTATTACATGTTTGTAGACAACAGAAGTGGTGTAGGGTTGCACATGCAGAAAGGCCAGTTTGGCTTAAGGCCACACCACTGGGCACAGACTCAGGATGGAGCTTAAGACTGACAGTGAGCCCAGCTGGACAGCAGGTCTGAGCCAAATCTGTCCATTCTCACACCAGATCTGGGCCACTCCCTTTTTGCCATGCCAGGTTTACAGGAGACATGTGGAGCAACTGAAATGCTTTGACTGTTTCTGCTACTGCAGGCTTCAGTTGCTGTGATCCTGAATCTGCTGTCAGCAGAGGTGGCCATCACACAATCTTTGCTTTTTTGGTTTTATTATCATACAGTGAGGTTACTATTAAGGAAGTCATAAAGGCAGGTTTGGTATGCAACTCCCTTGGGCTTGGTGTGCCCTTGTGAACCAATGATTACTGCTGAATAAGCCTTGTGTTTACTGACAACATTATTTAGCTAGAACTGCTCCTGTGGGCCCAGTTATGTTTAAGCCTGTTTGGCTGCAAATATAGCAGATATTTTGAGAGAAAAAAAAGCTTGTTTCAATTCATGACAAATTCCCCCTCACATTTATTTCATCAAACGTGTGCAGGTTTTGTTTTGAAAGGTTTAAGCGGAAGCTTCATGTTTGCTCCTGTCTGGTTTAACACCGGTATTAACATTCCCCTCAGCTCTGGGCTGCTCTGTGTTGTATAGTTGAACCCTGCTCTGCTCTGACTGCTGCAGCGCTTTTAACCACAAACTGGGGTCTCTCCAGGGGCATCATGTCCACAGAGACATCTGCCTCACTGACACCAAAGTGACCTTCACACCCTTCCGCTGTCTGATCAGTATGGTGCATATGGCAAGAAAAACTGCAGAGACTGTGGCCAGCTGTCCTGTCCACAGCGAGACTGATATATCTAGTAATCGAGCTGTTAATGACATCTTTGGATCTCAGCCAGTCAGTGTTATGCATGTCTGTGATGATGGAGGATTCTCCTGACTTTACTCAATCTTCATACTGTCAGTGTGTGAAACAAGCTGCCCCATTCTGCCTTAAATGAAGTTTGGAAATTTTGGGACATGTTTCAGAAGTCAGAGATAGGCAGACGCTTCGTCATTTTGAATTTCCAACTTTTTGTCATCAGTGTACGCTCCCTTAACCCTTGTTGCACGACAGGGTGTCTACAGAGAGCAAAGGAATCTTTCATGCTCCCTGAAGTATGACGAAAATTTAATTTAGAATGAATGAATTTCTGAGCTGAAATTTGTGAATAAGGTAGGCCTATATACAGAATGTAGCCACAACAACAGAAATACACCTCAGTATACAACATATTGTAGGTTCATGTCTAGCTTGGGATTTTTCTCATATCCTTTCACCTTTGTATTTTTACGTTTTACTATCTTCTTACTCTCTAATGGCAGCTGTCCATTAAAGGGGAAATGGAGGAAAGTTTTTAAACCTGCAATAATCCAAATTTTCACATTAACAATGGATCAAATGGCGTTGGGTAATTTTAGCAGGGGTCACTTGTAGTGATGAACACACAGAGAATTGTCACTCGACTCTGCAGTTCCCCTCAGCTGGAGCATTTTAGCATCTTTAAGTTCATTGTTTTGAGTTTACGGGCCCTGACTACAGCGTTGGTTCAGTCTCACCGCTCTCATCAATCTTGTTTCCAGCTAGATATTTTACTCAGGAGTTGGTGGAGACCAAAACAGAGCAAAAAGGAGAGCTGATATTGGACTTACAGGTGAACAGAAACACGACTCCAAATCAATGCTAATGCCAATGTGTAAATTGGCAACTGTTGGCTAACACATTTGCATTAACAACTTTATTAGGTGATTATATGTCAAGGTGTATTTTACAGCTTGTTCCGCTGCCCCCAAGTGACCAAAAAAATCAATTAATACAGCTTTAAAAAAAAAAAAGAGGTCTTAAAAAAAGTTGCCTTTAGAGGCTGTATTGTTAATTACCCTACCTACTAAAACATTTTTAACTTGCACCACCCAGAGCAAATGTATGTATGTTTGTGTGCACACATCTTTGTATTCAGTTTATAATTTTAATCTGGTACTCACAGCATTGAAAAATTACAATTCAAAATTCAACTGCTCTGGATAAGCCACGTAACCTACGAAAAACAGTTTTAAATGGAGCTACATTCTACTGAAGAAATATTTCATATGAAAACTGTTGATGTGTGTGTGTGTTTGTGGATCTGTGTGTGTTTGTACAGCGTGTATATGCTTATGGGTTTACTGGTTTATTAAGACTGCCATTAGCTGTGCATTCATGCAGCAGCCACTCCTGGGCAACACTGTGTGTTTCTATAGGATCCAGACAAAAAAATTGCAAACTTCCCATGAGAAACAGCCTTACCTTAAAGTAACCACATCACAGATATAATAGGTAATATACACAGTTCAGTCAGCCTGAAAAGACTCTCTGACAAACAAAATATTATATTTGACATTGAAATCAGTATTAGGCAATTCTGAAAAGACGGCAGAGCTGGTGCATCACTCACACAAACTGTACAATTATTTAACTTGGCAAGGAGAACAGTGTAGAGAGAATCATGGCAGCATATGTCAAACACAAAGTGCATGAGCAGAGAGGAGCAGCGGTGGGGAGTGGCAGCACAGACAGGAACAGACGGACATTTAACAGGACAGATGCTTCAGACATTACCACAGTTCAACACTGCACAGGATGCCCAAGGAGCTCCAAGGAGGACTGAAGGAAAGGTTCTGAAGGAAACAACTGTTCAAATACAAATTCAGCATAGCACAAATGATGAGATTTACACAAATATTTGCTCTTTCTGAATGTATTTTTCTGGGAAGCCTTTGGGGAATACACAAAAATTGCCTTTGACTTGGTTTTCTCAAAGTATAGATTTTTTTTTCAAGACTGTCTTACAATCCTCACATGCCATATGTACGTTGAGACAGTTACTGGTTGCTGTAATCATTCCTCTTGTCCATACTGGCCATGAAGTGATCCCTTCCAAATGTAAATCCACTGTAAGAGATGGGGGACAAAATCCACATAAATTTACTTTTGTTATTGTGTCCTGGCAACAAACCTACATGCGACTACCAGGAAGTAATCACAGATCAGCAAGGAAACACTGTCGGGGAAAACACAAAGAGGGAATTTTGTACTAAAAATACTGTAACTTTGGACATTAAATCTGGCAGCAGATGTTTGAACACGCTGGAGATGATTTATTACAGACTGAAGTAAGCCAGTGTGCTACACTAGACTACCCAATGAGCTACAAAGGCGTAGATGACTGTCTTAGTATCATGAGGTGAAAGAATTGATATACTTCTTGCAATATATGCTGAAGGAAGCCTGAGGGAATCAGCTTTGTGTTGTTACTGTTAAAACAGACGAGTCAAAATAGAATCCTAAATTCTTGCAAACTGACGTTACATAAGGTACCCAAGGAATGTTTTGACAATAGGAGTATGAGCATGTTATCTCAGCTTTGTCAACATTCAACTGCAAAAAGTGTTGGTCTATCCATCTCTTAAATCATAAAGACACTCATACAGAATTTGATAGTCACCTAGGATTGTTACTGTTGTCTGCATAAAAATGGTAGGAAATAGGGTAACATGTAAATAGAAAACAGTATCGGACCAAGGATGGACCCTTGGGCCAACCCACAAAGGTATTGCTTTACGAGCAGTATGGTGAGACAACTGCTGGGCCAGTGAGAAGTGGGAAGACGACTTGTAGCCCCTGCTTCTCCTCTGAAGCCAAATCCTGCTTTGTCTGTCTTTGGGAACAGTGATGAGACAGGAAGAGAAACAGCATGAAACTGCCTCCAGATTGAATTATGCATGCCTCCATCTGCTGACGGAGGACAAGTCTGTCAGGCCTCCTCAGTGTCACCACACACAGATACATGCACTTTACTGAAGCAGGTCTATAGTTCATCAGCCCACTGCGTCTATAACAAACACAATCCCTCAGGTTAACTGTGCCATTCACTTCACTCTGCTGCACTGTTCATCCTTGTGGAATTGGCTGATTTAAGAGCAAACACCAAGCACGCATCAATATTCCCAGCAGGACTGTTGTTCCTGAATATCCACATACAGTAGATTGTACCTCGATCTCACTGTGGTATTAAGCAGATATTTTAAAGCTGACTGTGGCTGATATTTCATTCATTTTCTTTTAACAGGGATAGAGAAGCAGGCTTGTGAGTTGAAGGTTGCTGCGATCGATCTCGGTGGAGAAAGGTCAAGGCAGCTTGAACCTCCTTTATTACCATATAGGAAATATAAGAAAACATGGGTTATATGATTGTACAGTATTGGCTGTACAAAATAGCAGCAGCAGAGCACACAAAAAATTAAAAATATTTTGACAGACAGGTAGCAGATGATAGAAAAATAATATCAAAACTACTATAAAAGGTAATATAGAATCAAACGTGAGGGAGCTTGGGGTAGCTTATCCTATGTTTCATATTTTCATACAATCTTTACAATGTAAATAATTGTGTATGACAATTGTAAATGATTCACAACTGTACATGTTCATAATATGCAGAGAATATACTGTATTTGGTGAGATAGCATTTTTAGATAAATTAAGGACTTTTACATTTGGATCAATAAGTAAACACATTTATTAAATAATTTCTCATATTAAAAGAGTGGAACTAAGAAATACGTGACAAACTTTGCAAAAATTAATGCAAACATTTCATGTTAAATTTTAATGTATTGCAAATCAGCTAATCAGCTAATTCAGCATATTTTTAATGGTCCCAATTCGCCAAAATGTAAACAAATATAGGCTATAAAAACTCAAGTTGTAGCCCACAACTAACTGACTCCATGGTAACATTATCCCCCAAAGCCCTCAAATTATGAGAACTACAGTTCTTGTCATCTCCACCTTAACATATCACCCTTGGATTGCTCTAAATAACGTGTCCTTCTGTTCTCACCACACAATCTGTTTTTATCAATAGCAGTTTACGAGTACATACAGGACTTTATACATTACTCCTGCTGAGAACCCATAATCTGATTGAACAATTTGACTGACTGACTGAGTCTAACCCATAGGATTTTTATTTGGTGGGAACAACTGACATATCAGAATATTCATATCTATGTAATAGCAGCTCATGCACGGTTGGATGTGTGATTCTGCGTGCTGCAGACGGTCGGGCAGCAAGATGGCTGTGTACTCCAGTCCTCCTACCCAGATGGTAGCGAGTGGAGAAATCACTCAAACAGTAATCATCCTAGAGACACCTGGAGAACCAGAGCAAGAGCGAAGACGGGAAATGTAAACCAAGTGTTAAGTGAACCACTCAGTCAGCCTAATAAGGACCCAAATTATCTTGTGAATGAAGGGTACGCTCCCCGTCCCTCCCACTCTATAGAATGCACACCATAAAGCAAAAAAGGTTCTGCAGTGTTGATTATAGAACTGCATTAAACCACAGCAATGTCATTTCATTGATCTAACACATTTTCTACTCCATTTAATGATAGCTGTCTATACAGTGCTGCACACAATTTGATATGAATACAGGCACAGTCAATTTGTATCTATCATTAAAATGACTGTGTCCTTATGTGAGCACATGTACAATTCATATTTAATGCAGCTAGAATGCACCTCAAAGAAGAAACATTTCTCAACGTGGTTGTCTCTCAGTGTGCCTGCCAGTAACTGCCTCTCTGGTAGTAACTTGGCCCAGAAGAACTAGCTGACGACCCAACTCAACCCAGCCTGTGACTGTACACACTAAAAAATGCTGGGCTAAATTTTTGCTAACATGGTCACAATGACCTGCAAGATGTTAATCAGGTATAATGTTAACGATGTCAACAATCTTAGTTCAGCATGTCTGCATGCTAATATTTGCTAATTAGCACAAAACACAAAGTACAGCTGATGCTGATAGGAATGTCATTAGCTTTGCAGGTATTTGGGCATAAACCAAAGTATTGGACAGAAATTTTGACCTGATGATGGCACTAGAATAGAAAAGTCAGGGGATCACCAAAGTGATTACAATTCATCTTGAGGGGGACATTAATGTGTGTACTAAATTTCATGGCAAACCATCCAATGATTGTTAAAACATTTCTCAATTGCATTTCAAACTACCTCCAATTGTGGCTCAAATCCAATTTACAAAAATTGCATTTAATGTGGTTTTTTACTGTCCAGACTTTCTAATTTTTTTTTCAATCTAGATATAATCTGGATATGCCAAAAAAAGGATTTGGGCTGGCAGTCTGAACAAGGCCTAAAAGACCACTAAACCATATCCTCTTACTTCAACTGCCAACATCCAGTTGGGAGAAGCTCTGCGTAAATCAAAATGTTATTTGAAATGTAATACTCATTTGAGTCGCACTCAGTTATTACCTTGCGCTCATGACATTTAACCTTTATAAGTAGTAGCGCATGATTGTGGCCTTTTGCCTCTCAGGCAACATGCAAGCTGCCTTACCTTCTTGGTGGAGGTTGTTGGAGGAAGGCTGCAGATGCTACATAGGGCTGAAAATAGTCCCTGAATTCCTTTGCACTTTTGGGTTAAAAAATAATTTTGGTTTTATGTAGTTTTTATTTACAGATTATTCTCATAAAAAGATGCTAGAACTTGTATGTACTTAGTTGTTTTTTTGTTTTGTGACTTCATTGTTTCCCTCCCACTTCTAAAACCAAACCTACGCCCTTGTCTGCACCAGACACGTTTCAGCTACTGTTTGTTTTTTTACAGATATCTGTCTGATAGAATATAATTGCTATAATTTTTATCAATACTACTGCATACATAATCCTCATAACTTCATATTGCACTTCACTCACACTATGCACATAACTGTGATTGAAGCGTCTCTTTAGATTTCAAGTCTAAACTATGTAACTACATTAATTGTATTGGGCTGTGAGTGCTGTGAATCAGTGGTGGGTCCAGACTTTGTGCACAGGTGCATGCACAAACACGCACACACATGCACACACCCACACACACGTCGGAATAGCATTAATTTACCATTTCTGTCATATCTACATTAGTTACTAACATTACAGTATCTTACAGTTTCTTACATTCCTGTGTTTGAAATTTTGATTAAAAAGACAAATAGATCTACCAATCACAACAGAGTGGCACCATACAAATGTTAATAAAGCTTCCATGCATTATTCTCAAAAAGTCTTCAAAAAGAAATTGTTCTCCAAATGTAGGCTATATACAAAAGAAAACAATGCACATTCAAAAATACAGTCACAATATAAAGTACCAACAAAATTAAAATAAATAAGCCTGTGTGTTCAAGATCCTGCCTTTGACTGAACAGATAGCCAATCATAGTTTAGGATAATGGGGTAGCACCTGGGATGGCCAATCAGATTTCAGGGGTAGCCCATGCCAATGTAGTTAATGTAAAAAAAATTGTTCTATGTACTAATCCATCATTTTACCAACAGCCAATTCCAACTTGTTTTTAGTACTGTTTTGTAGATTTTGAAGGAACAGGAAAATCAGACAACTACATTATAAACTTGAGCGTGGAAATTCATTACCAACTTTATGATCAGTATGTGTGACAAAATAATCCCAATTTAAAATCCACTTCCTAACTTTTTTGGAGTCATCTCATGTGTTCTTTAACATGCCTAAGATTTTCATTATAAACGGTAGAAGCATAAGACAAGTAATGCTTGGATTAGAGAAAACCATGAATAGACTGGTGAGGAGGGCAGAGCTTGAAAATTCACATAATTGTTTTTTGCCATTGTTTTTGCCAAGTTACTGTTTCTTTTGTCAAGCTCTATGTTAGCCTTGGAAGCTGAAAACAATACCGTGCCATCAGTGAATTTACCTTTCTTGCCTTAGCTTAGCAATCTCTTTTATCATGTTTTTATGTTGTCACTATGTTATCTAACTCAAAGAAAGAGTAACAGATGTTGAGTTTTGTGGCTGTTGAATAACATTCTATCTCGTTGAGATAGGCCGAACAACATGCAATGTTTCATTTCATCGTAACATTGTCTAACATGCCAATGTGCAGCATGTGCATGGCATAGAGTAAGTTAACTCCTCTCACTGTACAATATGAGTATAAATAGAGGTAGCTACTGTCTCCCTGCAGGTGGATGGGATGGGGGTGTCTCACAGGAGTCAGTGTGTGTGTGTGTGTGTGTGGAGCCTTATTAATTTCTCACTGCAGCTGTCTGTCCGTCCATCCTTTGATACCACCTCTGTCAGTGCTGTCATAGCTTCACTGCAGTGTCTAAATGTCTTGGTCTTCACTGTTCACTCATATTGTTTTGTGCCAGATGAGGATGACATGTTTGGGAGTCACAGCAGGACAGTGGTTAGTTACCAAGGACCAAATCAGGAACTTACTGCTAATTAATGAACAGCTTGTGCATGATAGTTGCTGAATACCAACACCAGTATCTAATGGTTAGCTTCTACATATTTGTGAATCTGCATACTAATTAGTATCACAATGTGAATAAACACTTCCTGGTTATTTGTTCTTTTGCACTATTCTTGTGTGGTTCATTCATGTGCTGCTGCTGTGACATGAGAATTCCCCCCAGAGATAATCTGACCTGCCTCCCAATTTGATACAGCACCAGCCAAGTGGACAGAAATCAAGAGAGAAAGCAAGACCTGCATCAGCACCTGGACCAAACGGCGTACCCTACAGGGTATATAAGAACAACTCCTGTTCACAGCAGCCTTCGAAATCATGCTGATTGGTGGAAGACAGATAGTCTGAGGAGTGAGATTCCAGTCAGGGCAGTCAGGTATCCCTAAGAAGCTACATGGACGATGTCACCACACTCCTGCAGACTGCAGCTTGCACGACCAGGCTCCTGAAAGGACTGGAGGAGCTCCTCATTTGGGCATGGATGAAGATCAAACCAGCCAAGTCTTGGAGCCTGTCAATCCAGAAAGGAGCCATGAATGAGAACATCTCCTTCTCTGTCGACAGGGAGATGGCTGATCAGAGCAGTCAGTGTGAAGTCTTGGGAGACTTTATACTGCTGATCTCTCAGACAGCAGTCATGACAGACTTCCTCTGTCATGATGCATCTCTCTGAAGGTCTGGGGAAGATAGACTGAAGCCACCACGGGAAAATTCAAGGTCTGGTACTACCAATTCACCTTGTGTCTCATGAAATTGTCTGAGATCTCCTTGACAACAGCACTGAAGATGGACTTACAAGCCAAGAATTACATCTGCAAATGGCTAAGTCGATGCCTCTCCAATGCAGCCATGTTTGGAAAAAACACACTCCAGAGTTGGTAGTCTCTGAAGTGACCAGAATGGAGGACAAGACATACAAGATCAGAGCTGTGAGCCAACAAAAACAAGGGAGATGGACAAACTGGGACGCAGTCACCAACAGGGCCATAACATGGGCCGACATGTGGAAGATCCCACAAGTAAGACTGAGGTTCCTCATTAGGTCCACACACGACAAGGCAAGGAACTGGAGCACAGAACATAAACCAGTAGGAGTGGTCTGTCCTCACACCTGGATGTGAGTGGAACATGAGAATCAACCTGGACTAACAGCTGTCATTCGTATGTGAGATCACTGCAACTTCCCTATGGCCAGACATTATCCTGTGGTCCACTTCTGCCAGGACGGTGATCATGGTTGAACTCTTTGTGTTCCGTGGGTGGAAGGTATGGAGGCATCCTTTGAGAGGAAGAAGGAGAAGTACAGTGAGCTGTCTGCGGCATGAACAGAAGCAGGGTGAAAGGCAATCACCTACCCGGTGGAAGTCAGCTGCAGAGGCTTCATTGGAAAACCGTCATAATGATTTCTGAAGGCTCTCGGAATTACCGGGTCCAGGCAGAAGAAGGCACTCAGGGAACTGGCTGAAAAGGAGGAGCAAGGGAGTTTCTGGCTTTGGCTCAGAAGGAAAGATGCAAAGTGGGATAAGGATCTTTGGGTCAGCTGCAGGGAGTTGTACTGCTGCCCCACCACCTTGAGATGTTTAAAGGGGCGAAACATATGTGAAGGGTGGCTCCCAGCTGCTGACTCTGCAGCTGGCCTGATGGCACCGCAGAGGTACAACAGGCAGCAATGCTCAGCAGGTAGTGAATATCTATCTATCTATCTATCTATCTATCTATCTATCTGTGTAGGGTGACAAAAGCACAACTCTCACTGGCAACATTTAGTGCCCAACCGATTTGCTCCCACAAATGGAGATTGTCCTCCCCAAAAATATGGCTATATAGGTCTTGCAAGCAGCTTATTACGACCCATATTTACATTTATTTTTAGGCGCCAACCTCTAGTGTCCGTAGTAATTATGACAGAAGCAAAGGTGGAAGTCAGGTGAGGTAGTATAAAAAGCGACAAAGTGCGTGAAGGGAGGTGGCCTGGATGGATGGATGGATGGGTCAAACACAGGACTTTCACTTTTGCTGTTCATGTCCCATGTGAAACCAAAAGTCAGCGTTGACTTATTTTAACTAACTAACTTAACTTGCGTAGCTTACTTATTTGAACCCAAACCATGATCTTTTCCTAACACTAAACAATTCGTTTTTACTTAACCTTTTACTAAACCTAACCAAATTGTGACCGTTTCACAATGTTAAGCACATGTTTATTATCATTACCATGAGTCCCGCCCCACCTAATATATAATTAGTAGCCTGGAAAGGAGCAACAGTGACGCCTTTCTGAAAAGTTCAGAGATATTCAACTAGAGAACAAGTAGAGCCCTCGGAGTGGTCGGAGTCGGAGCACTCTGAAAACAACGCTGGGTGCTGCGCTTTTTCTGTAGGCGGCCACATGCTGCCATATGCTCTCTCCTCATTGGGAACAATTGAAAAAAGGATTATTCATTATGACTTTTTGTTAGGAACCGTTAGGGTCTAGTTCCCTGTTTGTTTGGTAGTGGTGTGTTTGTCTGTGGCTCACAGCAGATCTGGGTCAAGGGTCGTGGCTGGCTGACTGCTGATCAGGCACTCCTGCAGCTCATCTGTCCTCATCAGGCGGGAGGATACTAATACCAAGAAGAGATGTTTGTTCAGCGCCAGATCGTCTCGTACACCAGCATGGTACAACGTCACGGCTCCTCAGTATTGTTCCTAGTTAAAGTGCTACTTCTAGCCGTTCAACTGTTGTTAACTTTTTGTCTGTTCTCCACCACAGAATCCGTGCCGGCCCATTTCCTGCCTGCCTCGCCTTATCTACCCGTGAAAACCCCAGCTTATGCCACAGCCTCAGACCACGCAACTCACTACAACTATGCCTCGGTGTTCTCTTCATTCCTGGAGGCAGCCACCAAGTCACCAGCTCCTTGCCACCTACCCTGTTGTGTTTTGCAAATAATAAAACCCCTCGTCTTTCACCTACCTGGTTCGAGTTTTGTAATTGGGTCCCGTGAAGATTCCTCTCAGCTCCTAACACTTTTTAAATTACATAACAGTTTTGTGTCCCTTCAAGTAGAACATCATCCTACCAAACTGTCATGGTAAGTGAGGTTTTACTGGGAAATTCGCCATTAGTTCATGACTGACGCAAGCCACAGACAGCAGAATTCTCATATTATGTTAGGCAGTGGTGGAAGTAACAAATTATATTTACGATCGTTACTGTATCAAAGACTTTTTTTGTGTATTTTTTTAAATCTGCAATTATTTTTATGTATTGTACTTTATTTTTTATTTATTGTACATTTCAAATCACCTCCATTACAGAGTAAGAACTAAAGTCACATTTAAAAGACATGATAATGTTAGGATCAATGGACTTGGTTTAGGTTTTGTTATGTCTGTGTTTGGTTTTGGATTTTATTTTGAAGTCCCGCTGCCAGAGAGGCAGCTCCAAGCCCACGTCCCACTGCCAGAGCGGCAGCTCCAAGATGAGTGGGCACGATGGGTTCCAGGAGACCGCCCTGTCCATGCCTCAGGAGAAAGCAGATGCTGACCTGAGGAAAAGGAAAATATTGTTTCCATGGATCACAGACTTGTTCGCCCTCCAGAGCCGTCAGAGCCCCAGCCTTTGCCTCCAGAGCCATCAGAGCCCCAGCCTTTGCCTCCTGAGCTGTCAGAGCCCCAGCCTTTGCCTCCTGAGCCGCAGTCGCCTCCAGAGCCTCCGCCAGAGTCTCCTGAGCTTCCTGAGCTGCAGTCGCCTCCAGAGCCTCCTCCTCGCCACCGGCCCCCTGAGTTTGGCCTTCGCTGCCGTCCTCCGGAGCGGCAACTTTCCTGGCTCCGTCCTCCTGGTTGTCCTCCAGAGCGGCTCCACAATTTTGGGCGTCCTCCAGGTCGTCCGCCTGAGGTCTCCCGTGCCCTTCCTAGGCACCTGAGACCAGACAAGAGTTTTTTTTTTTGACTGAAGCGAGAAGAAAAGTGGAGTAAAGAGGCAACATAAAAATACATGTATTCTTTTTTTACATTTGGCCTTAGTCTTTTCCACCCGAGAGTCCTGGATAACTTCAATTTTAATGACTGGATATGCAGCATTTCATTTGTTTTCGGGGTTTGTGTGTTTTTGACTTTGCATAGTTTCTGTATTTGCAGCGTGTTTGCTGCAGAAAGCCAAAAGAAATGTATTAACAGCAGTTTTTTCATTTGCAGCATATTTCTGTTGTATTTGTTTTGGCTTTTCGTATGGGTTTGTGACTTTGCGTTTCTCCTAATGGAAATGTTTTGGGCTGTTGTAGCATGTTTGCCCTTGTCGGCCACCCTACAATTCTGACACCATGGGCTTATGTACGTCAGCAGCACAGTAATGTACAGAATTAAGCTAGTTTCATAACCCATGAAATTCAGCTAAATAATTAATGTCTGTTCACACAATGTAAATAACACACATGCATACTCATATTACACACAAATATGCCCATTCGCCCTCTATTATTAGAGAAATACCAAAATTTCTTAACTTTACGTTACAACTGAGTGGCTAAAGCATCACGAGGCTATGCTAGTTCACAGAACAATTGGCTAGTGCGCCATGTGCAGCAGATGCTTTAATGTTCAGGACTCACCCAGAAAAGAAAAGGAGAAATGAAGATCAAATGTTCTCAGGGTCCCTTCAATAGTTGACTAATCACTTTGTAATTTCAGTGTCTCTGCTATTCTCTCGCTCTCTCTCTCATTTTTTTCCACAGTAGACCCTTCTCCCTAACCTGAGAGAAGAAGGCGGGACTTGGATTGTTTTACACCAATAGCAGTCATTTGGTTTTCCAATGGGTTACATTATACATTGCATTATCTTTTTATAATGCAATGTATAAAGGATGACGTCATTATAGGTTAATCAGCATTATTGTACCTTGGCATGGGTAAAAAAAGGTTGCATTTACCTTAATTAATCACTGGAATAATGCACCACCCATGTTACAGTAAGTGACCCAAATCAAACACACCCACAATGTCACATGACCATCAAGTGCATGCTGGGTCTGACTAAAATACTCATGGTGGATCCCTCCAGCAGTGACTTCTAGGTTCACTGAGGAACATCCTATCTTCAGTGAGGTGTGAGTCCTTTCTTCTGTTTTAGACAATAATCCCTGTCAAGTTGTGACTGATGAGCGCTCATTCAGCTTAAAATGACTGGAAACTCTGAGAAGGGCAGTGGAACAAGAGAGGCTAAGTGGATGTTACAGGAGTTTAATACTAAATCGGTGGAGTACTCTTTTAAAGGTCAGTAGGCTTAAGTCCATGTAAAATCACTGGTTTGAAATCAAATTCAAGTTGAAAGTCAAATAAGATTTTGTCAAGTCCAGGCTAAAGTCATCAAATTCATTACTTGAGTCTGACTTGAGTCCACGAGTCATGCAACTCAAGTCCATGCCTCTGTTAGATAGCATCTCTTCATTAGACCCTCCCTGCTTGGTAAATGCCAGCATATTTCAAACTCCAGAGTCAGTTTTTTTTCATGGATACGACCTTTTAAAAACAGTGCTACTTTGTTATTGGAATGCAGTTTTAAAGCATGCACATGCAATTTCTCTTCACTGAAGATATGGTTCAAAGTCCTGATTATTTTGCCTCTCCTGTGCCTAATTCGTCTTTCTGATGCATTGTTTGATGATGGCCCTCCATTTGCTCTTTTCATTTTATTCTCATGACATTTTGCCTTTATTAGACAGTTGTCAATAGAGAGTGACAGGTGGAGGGAAACGGGAAGAAAAAGGACACATGTACAGTTCATTTCCATGGTATGCCAACAGGACGGACTGTCATCTCTTGTTTTTTGGGAGTAGGTGAAGGTCAGATAGGAGTTGCGGCTGCCTCCTGTCCTGTTCAGACACCAGGGATAATGAGGGGGAGACGACTCCATTACCGGCCTTCCCTACTCTCAAGGTCTCCTTTGCATGACAGCTGGCAGCAGCAAAACACAGGGACCCTGGCAAGACAAATGGACTGGGAACAAGGACGTGAAGTGGGAAATGGATTTTTAAGTCACCCTAAGAAGGATTTGCAAGTGGCATTTAAAACAGGAGGACAGAGTGAAAGAGAAGGTGCTCCATCTCAGCTGGAGTCACACCATTGTAATGCTATGAGAACTTTGAGTTAAACAAGCAACGCTGGACTGATGGACTTAGTAATATTACCTCAGCTGCGCTATCATTAGGAAACTTGCTTTTTTTGAGATGAGGTTTAATTGTTGGCATGTACGAATATTTCTTTCTTGAAGATAACCCACCAGGAGTCTCCAGTCTGATGGGAGACATTCTGTCCTCTTGCAGTAATTAATTGAGTAAATATTGATGTTTGTTCTTGGAGCTTTTTTCACTTTTTACTGTATTCAGAAATTTCTCAACAATTTGATCGAAGAGGTTTCACAATTATATTACAGCCACAAGAAATTCTGAGTACCGTAAGAGTGTTGGAGGAAATGTGTAAGTAAAGAGCAAAACACAGGCTGCCGCGGAACTCAGGAAACATGCACAAGTAGAAAAAACGTTTTCAATTGCATTAAAACAGCAGGGTGTAGAAGATTCATTTTCCTTTAATAGCTGGTTGAAGTGCAAAGGGATGAATTTAAACTTTGCTTAAACAATGAGGACATCAGGGTGGTATGGCTAAATTGGTAATTAACTTATGCTCATGTGCAGTATGTGTTTCTGTATGTCTGACTCAAAATCACTGACACTGAAAATGCCATACAGTATCACCATTACTTCACATTTTGAATTTAGTTTTAAGAAATAGCTTGATTAATGACACTATTTCTGCACTTGTCTCCATGCTGACTGTTTTTAGTAGATCTGTACAATGTTCCTGTGACATTGTACTCACCACTTTCATTGCTACCAACTAGGAAAGCCAGTAGCCACAGCTTTACAGAAGTCCAACAGGACAGCCACACAAGAAATTAGACTAACAAACCTGTTTTAAACTTCCCGTAACCCTAACCCTAACATAATTATATAATTATATAAACCAGAATACTGACTGCAAACAACACACAGTCGCATTAGTTTCACTTTCAAATGGGTGACTTATTTATATGATCACTGTTATTTAGGGGTGGCTGTAGTGGAGTATTAATCCCAGGGTTGGCAGTTCGATGCCCAGTTCCTCCTGCCCACATGTTGAAGTGTCCTTGGGCAAGACACTGAACCCTAACTTGCTCGCGATGGAGGCCAGCACTTTGCATGCACCTCTTCTGTGTTGTAAAGCTGTGTCATTTTTACATATATTTATTTCTGTATTTCTTTCTCCTTTATGATAATGAGAGAGGCCGTCATGCAACTATATCATGGTATCTCCTGGCTTCCATTGGCTTATCAATGTCTGGGTTTGTTGCAGTGATAAACAATAATGGCAGCATACAGGTGGTCACCACTCTTACTAAGATAGCTGAAAAGGAATACTTTAGTGTTGTGGGAAATATACAACCAACCCAACCCTTTGACCTGCATGCTGTTTTGAAGTTAAACAGAAGGCCATGCAAATTGACACCATGTGAAGAACCATCTTAAATACAGCTGCTTGGATTACACTAGGCTCATGCTGTTCATATTAGCAATTTTTGCTCAAAGCTGTCTCCACTTTCCTAATTATGGGTTCCAGTCTGTGTGTGTGTGTGTGTGTGTGTGTGTGAGAGAGAGAGAGAGGGTATGCAAATATGTGTATACTGTGTGCCTACAACTGTGTGCTGCACGTTTCAAAATAGAAATCACATAATCTGTTTTGCCAGATTGCCTCTACTGACTGCTCAGCTACATTGTCATTTTATGTTATTTTCAGGTTATTTATTTAAAGTCCATTTAAAGTAAATGGTAAATGGACTACACCTATATTCAACATTAAGGGTTCCCAAAGTGCTTTTACAGACTGGTCTCATTCACCCATTCACACACCCATTCACACAGGTGACGGAGCTGCCGTGCAAGGTGCTGGCCTCCATCGGGAGCAACTTACCCTGGGATTAATGGACAACCCTCCTAACGTCTAACTCCTAGTTCTCAGTAGTGTTCTGAGTTTGTCACACCACAGAAAAATGTGAATGGTTAAATTTGAATGATTAAAAAATTTGCCAAGCATATAAAATTAGGTTTCAAAAGCGTGAAAAAAAGTAATCAGTATTCTTTGCTCTGAAACGCTGGGGGCGTGTTTGCTGAAGGCGCTGGTAGATAACTTTACTGTACCACTGAGTTGAAGAGCGAGCTAACAGGCTAACCCAGTAGCACAGAGCTCTACCTTTTATATAGAGTTAGGGAAGGGGTCGTGCTCAGTATAGCTCCAGTGCGTCATCGAGCCATGATTTCAGGCCACAAAAATGGTAAAAAATTAATGGTCTAACTCCTAGTTCTCAGTATTTTCACGTTTTCAGCTCTTATTTTCTAATATGTATAATGTGTTTAGAAGCAGTTTTCAGTTTTTAAAGGGAAAGTTCACACAACTACAAACATTTATTTTTTTGCTCCCCATTAGTTGTATCTAGCTGTACAGATGCTGTCCAGGTTTTGAGATATCTGTATCTGAGATTTCTGACTGCACAATAATACAATGGAGGTGGATGGAATTGGAGTTTGTGGTGTTCTTAGCATTGAAATAAATGTACAATAATTCCACAGCAACATCTAATTTAGAGAGTTGTTAAAAAAATGTTATCGGATTTAAGCAACACAGCACTGAGTTAGATATGTGCCTTTATTAATTTGCCAGTGTGTGCCAACCACATAAATAGCATTGGCAAGATTAATTTATGTGATGCCAACCCTGTGGACTGAGATTTCTAAGAATTTAAATGAATAAAAATAATTTCAAACAAACTAATGCCAACGCATTCTGTTGGCAAGCCCTGCTTTGAAAACTTGCATTCCCCCTAAAATAAATAATTGGCACTCTTATTTTGAGGGTTTGCTTTTGAAAACAATGTCAGACAGCGTGGAGTGGACTCAGGAGCAGACAGCAATTATTAAGGGAGCTTTATTAGCAAAAGGTAACAAATCCAAACAGTCTGGGCAAAAACACAGAAGTAGAGGCAGCCCGAGGTCGAATGTCCAAAAGGTCAGGCAGCGAGGCAGAGGTACAGGCAAGGGTGAGGCAGAATCCTGGTCGTCTATGAAAACAAAGCAAGGTCACAATCTGATCCAAAAAACAGAGCTTGAGTAAAGGCTTGAAAGATTTGCTGAGAACACAAGACAATCTGGCTATGAACGAAGGAAGGGAACCGGTGTAAGTAGGGAAGTGGCTGATGAGGGAATCAGGGGCAGGTGCGTACTGGGGAGCAGGTTTGGCTAATAACGACATGAGGGCAGGAACTGAAACGACAAGACAGGAAGTGATTTCAAAATAAAACACACACAAGGACTAATGGGGCATGACAAACAATGCTTGAAAAATTGCTCCCCACAGATTGAAAAAACCTTAAAGCTGCATTAATTGATTTTTTGGTCATTTAGGAAGTACCACTGACATGGTATCACCTTATAAAGTTGTTATGGTGGACATGGTAGCAAATAGATATTAAATGCTTCACTACACTACAGTAACTACCTGCTGCAGCTGGCCCATGTTCACAGGAACATTTCTGGCAGCTACGAATCCCTCCCCCGCCCCAATTTTGGTCTGTCAAACCATATTTCCCTGCTTCTCCTGCCTACTTACTCCCAGAAACTACAGCAGCTCTACTGTTGTGCAGTGCACAGACTGGCACATGTTCAGAGATGCTGCCACCCAGGAGAACCACACCAACCTTGAGGAATATACATCAGTGACATCATACATCAGCAAATGTGTTGATGATGGGGTGATCACAAAGACAATAAAATCGTTCCCCAAACAAAAAGCCTGGATGAATGGAGAGGTGAGGGCCCTATCCAGAGCCAAAAAAGCTGCCTTTTGCTCAGGTGACAAAGAAGCATGTAGCACCACTAGAGCGAGACTGAAAGCTGGCATCAAGGCGGAGACATCAGGACAAACCGGAGAGAGACCTCAGCACCAACAACACACAAGACATGTGGCAAGCGATCCAGACCATCACAGGCTACAAAAGCAGGAGCGTCTCCATCAGGGGCGACTGTCAGTATCCACACACCAACCTAGGTTTACACCCTCACTCAGTGCCCCCTTGGCACCTCATTGAGAAGATCCTGGAGCCACTACTGCTTTAAGACATTAGACGAAGAGAAAGGCATGAGATGACAAGAGTCAGCCTTACTTTGCTCTCTTAATGTTTAAATCTTAATGTTTAACTCAGACGTTTCTTCTCTTAGACGGAAGTAAAACAGCAGGCAACATGACGTTCACATTTAACTTTTTTATTATTAGCAAACCTTTCATGCGTGAAATGCTCATAAAGTTTTCATTGTTGTACATTTAACAAAAGTAGGAAAAGAAGGAGCTTATTAATTATTGATAAAAGCAGAGTTTTCCTATTTAAAACAATTCAAAGCACCAACACCTCCACATTAAAACACAGACATAAGCACTTATACAAACATGCACGCACACGTTAACCTTTTCCGCAAATTTTACCCACATGTGCACATACACAACCAGACACACACATGCATACTACGTTGTTTTATTTATTTATTTATATATTTTTTGTCACCCCGTGCACTAGCAGGATGTACCAGCTTCTCTTTTCCCTAGACCTCATCCATTATCACACACCTACAGGGACACAATCCCAGTTAGTAGTGCTCTAATCCTGGCTCTGTCTACTCCATGCTATCTCTACAGTAAGGCCAGACCCCCATGTTTTGGTCATTTCAAACACACATACACACACAGGGATCCCTTAAGCTGTATGACCAGGTAAATCACAGTGTCACTGCTGGCACCCCTACCACTGCAGACTGAAACCTTTGCATTTTTAAAGTTCTTTTAATTAATGTAATCTAATTTCCTCCTGTCCAGTTTCTCAAGGGTGTCAGCATTCTTTAGAAAAATTATGAAGTACTAGCTCAGTGTCCCTAAGAAATACATTAATTGGATGATTCTGCAGGACACAATTTATTTCCACTAATCAATGATCAGTGCCAGAGCAGGAAGTAGCATTTATGGTATGCGAAAAGTGAAGGTGTAGAGGTTGCAGTTGTGCAGACGTTATTGCTGGAGGAGGTGGTTTGTGTCATGTCTCAATGAAGAATTAATGGCTTTTTAAAAATATTTAACAATGAGCTAAGTTTAGTTGCACTGAATGTTAAACAAGTCTAAGAGTCTACATAACCTTTCTCAAATTAACACATGAATGATAAGACCCAATCAGGAAGCAAACGTGGGTGTCTGCATCATCGTTTTAAAAAGTATCCGTTTCGCCTGCCCTCACTAAAACGCAATTCAACTTGCTTTCAAACTAAAACAGTGTCAGCAGCATTTTAAAAGTCTCCGTTTTAGATGCTTGAAAATGCTGGATTAGTGTGGACGCTAGCTGTAAACGTAGTAAAAGTTATGCCATTTTAAAATAAAAATATTAGTGTGGATGTAGTCAATGTCATCCCTACAACCCCGCCCCTAGCATGGCTAAGAAAATGTCACTTAACTGTTGATGTAGAAGTCTTACAACTTACTCATCATTGTCACTTTGCCTCATCAGTGACCGGTGTAGAGTCGCACATTGATCATTTCTTATCCATGAAATGTTGTGCATTGCATTGTGGGATTGTTAGCAGAAAGTGGTGTACATGCCATGGACCCTACTTTTATTGTTCCATTGTGGGATTTTTGAGGAGCCTATGTATAAGATACATTTACACACTCAAATAAAATGGTGGACAGTAAATGTAAAGCACTAAATAGTAAATAGGGAGTGACTGGATGGACACAGCCATCGCTCGTATGGATGCCAGTACAGTTATTACTTTGCTGACATCATGTAATTTCCAGCATGGCTCCACCCAAGTTCCTGACTACAGGGCTGTGTCCATAATCATTCCCTTGTTCATAAATTTACTACTCCCTATAATACATTCAGTAGTTTATTCTATAGTAAACAGTGAATTGAGATTACACTTATAAATTGTCATCCTTTTGTATTAGTGCCAGACAACTGTAATTTTTACATAAAGTTGGATGCAATATAGTGCACTAAACAGTCAAGAGGGAGTGTTTTTTTTTTAGGTCTAATCAGCCTACATAGCTAGCTAGGAGTATGTCTGAAAAACACTGGCCAGAAAAACGGACACAAGCATGGATGACATCATGGCACCGTATATTGGTGGGCAGCAGGGCCGGTATGTATATGAGTGGCTGATGAGGGAATGGGGTGCAGGTGGGGAGATGGGCAGGGACGCTCAGGTGAGGGGAATGTGATGATTGCAGGGCAGATGGGAGTGACAGAACCTGGAGGAATAGTCAGAGGGCATCTGGTGGACAGGTAAAGAATATCAATGATTTGGTTTGATGAAGTGGGAATGTTGCTGGAGAGAGTGGCAGAGGGGCAGAATGTGACAGAACATATAAATTCAGTGGTTTAGTGCTCCTGGTGTGCAAAAAAAGAAGACAGATGGTGGAAATTGCTACCACAATAGAAATGGCTAGTCTGTTGCTAATACTGATACTAACAAAGACTATGAATCATGCACAATCCAGATCTTTAGATTATGTCTTAAAGATGATCAATAGATACATCATTGCAGCCTGGAGCCAGACTGCACGAGCTGTAGTCACAGCAGTGCTAATTAATGACTTCTGCAACCATGTCGCCCTCTGGGAGTTATGGGTTAAAAACTGGGATCTGGAAGGTTGAGGAATCTTTTGCTGGATGACACAGCAGAGGAAAATGTCTCACCTCAAAATAACTGTCAACCTGGTTCATACAGTGAGCTCTAACAGTATCTGACAATACATTAGCAGGTTAGACAGGCAGTACAGGGTGCAGATCAAATGCTCAGAGGAGAGCTTAGAAGAGAATTCAACACTTTACTGGGAGTGGCCTCGGGCAAGCATCATACTGTAGTGTCAATGAGTCTTTATCATCAAAGCTCCATATGAAACTGTAGTAAATCCCTACAGGCGAATCATGCTTTTCTAAACATATACAATCTTCATTAAAGTTTAATGGAGTGATATATACTGATATATTTATGACGCTGAAACAACCTATTGCAGCTTGTACAGTATATTTAAATAGAATGTGCTGTATTGTACTATAAGTAGTATATAAGTAGTATAAGCTATACACCAAGCACTAAACACATGCTGAGGAGAACCATTGCATTGCAGAACTATTGCATGTGAACAGCTTGCAACATGGGAAAAAAATTCTACTCATATACCTCAGACTTTATATGAGTGACATGACAGATTGACTGGATGTGTTCTGTAGTTGCTCTGTTGTCTTACTATTACTGCAGGCAGGATTAACAAAGCGGGCTAGTGCTATGGGGGTCCAGACCCCCAGGATCCCCAGGTGTGCCAAATGGTTGTAGATCATTTAAACTTGCAGTTTTTGCCACTTGGCAGTGGAAACAAGTTGTGATATCATCTCCTTTTAAGTTGGTATGGCAAACTTGTTTGCAAACAGCAACATTACCATTGATCATTATTGATTATTATCATTTAGAGTAATGTTTTTGGCCGCCTGATGAATGTAAGTCCAATATTCACTCCATTTTAGCTCTATTTTTGGTATTTAATATAATATTTGGCTCTTTAGATGCTTAAAGTGTAAAGGCCAGTTCAGACCATAGATTCATGATGAGATGGAACCGTTTTAGAACGTTGCAGGGAAAAGTTGCATTGCAAGAAGTTGCATGTCTCAACTCGTCTTGTAGCAAATCTTTAGTCTGAACTGGCCTTAACTATATGCTTAAATTCGTCGTGGCCTAGTGGCAACGTAGTTTGTGGGTCAGTGGACATGGGGGAGACAGACTGACACTGATTAGAGTCTTTTTTTATATATCAATTTCATGACATAGTTAAGTCCCAACCGGTTGACTCTATGTCAGCATTGTCTTCGCAGGTTCAGGGCTGATTTAAAACAGTAGATGGCGTGTTGAGCCATTTTCAACCCATGAAATGCTGATTTTTATACATTTGGTAAGAGACGTCAATATTAACACCAGCACTGATGTGTTTCATCACAGTACAGTCATATCATTTAGTTTACAGCTCAAAAACACATTTAAGTGTGCAGTATCTCTTTAATGCTCCAGGTAGTGTACAGTGGGTTTTTAGAGCTGTTTGTCTGTATGTTCATCACTACGAGCAGGACTCCGGACTGGCCACTAGGAGCAGTCAGAGCCCTGAGGAAATGCCAGGTGCAAAGCAAACACTCCACAAGTGAACAAAAATGATACAGCCTGTGTGTAGTAAAAAAAACTAAAATATGTTACTGGCATAGACAGTAAACAGACATTTTTTTTTTTAACTAAATGGCTACAGTTACAGTATTAGTACTACCATATTGCTATTAG
>LKNJ01005288.1:0-24372 GCA_002120245.1 Maccullochella peelii
TGTGTGTGTGTGTGTGTGTGTGTGTGTGGCCCCAGGCCTGGCATGGGACTCGTCCTCATGCTGCTGTGCTGTGGCATTGAGACATTGATTGTCACAGCGGTGCCATCTGTTAAATACACTCCCTTATCTTCCAGCAGTTTCAGCCCCTGTCACAGCAGTCAGCTGAGAGACGACAATTTGGAAAATATAGCACGCAGCTCACCTCAGACAAGTGTCTGTTTTTCAGGGGATGAAAGAATATTCTGTGTAAATATGAGATAGAGACATCAAGAGCAAAAAATAAATGACATTCATAATTTTATTGCTGACTGAGGTTGATGTAATGAGTCTCTGAATCTCTCAGCTCACTGAGACAGTAACTAAAATTAAGCTTTGCACAAAATGACTCATAAGATGTCCTCCATTCTTTCCTCATTTGTTTTTGTTTTTAAATGCTCTAGAAATATTCCTTCCTCCTATACAGTATATTTTGTAAGTGTGGATACAGTCTTAAGATGACAATGTCTTAAGGTGATAAGTCAAAAGCACCTAGACTTTCTGTAGATTTCTTGGAGATGTTTCGCTTCCCATCCAAAAAGCTTAATTTTTGAAGAAAGTCCAGTTGGCTTTGACATTTCTAGATACTGTATCCTGTAACCTGGATGCATTTCCACAGATACTTTGGTCAAGGCGGCACTTTCTATGCTCCCTGATCGTGCAGCCGTTTCAGAGGTCTGAATTATGATCTCCCTATGCTAGATAGATAGGCACCTCCCAAACTGATGAGGAACAATTGATCATTTTCTGTTGAATATCGGGGAGATAACGTGAAGTAAATACAAATAACAAACACAGAAAAACAAGCCAGGGTCACACAGGGAGTAAAAATGGAGTAAGGGAGGAAGTTTATTTGCAATATTTAGGTCACTTGACAATATTTCAGGGCCATTTCTTTGAGACTTCAGTTTTTGTCTACATGATCATATCAATTACAAGCTAACAACAGTTTCTATGTACAGCTTTATGTTTTCATCTCCACCTTTGCCAGTCTGACATTTGTTTGTCTGTGCTGTGGTTGTTTGTGTAATTATCAGTTTCTGTGTGATACTGTATGACACAGCAGCGAGCTGTGTGTCACCGTGAGTTATTGACAGACAGGCGACAGTGTCTATATGCTTTAGCATTGCAGCTAGTCCGCCCACACACACACGCACGCACACACACACACAGTAGACTTATATGACCCGCTTTTATCATCAGGAAACAGGGCATTTTATCACTGTATAATCTTAAATGACTTGTACATGGGATAAACAGTGTGATTAGGCTGCACATATTAGCATTAACTTATGCATTGACACATTCTTCAAGTCTGGTTTATGTATTGTTTTGTCAGGTAACTGTGGTACATGCTGCAATGTAGTTATGTTGAGCCACTGGCAAATAAAGTGAGTGACAAAATGTAATGTGTGTGTGCAAGTAATTACTATTTTTAAATCCAAATTAGCTGTGCAGCTTTTGTGTATAGGACAGTATTATCATATGGTAGTCAGTGATCAACTTAAAAGTTAGTTATGCTTTAGTTAAGTTACACAGCATGTTGTCTTCCATGGGCCCACATACTCTGTAGAAACATAAATAAAAAGTTTGTCAGCTAATCAGACCACTATTTACTTTTTTCATTGTTTTGTTTTTTTGCTTTCATTGTTTATTAATCTTCTTCAATCAATCAAGAAACTCAATTAACTGAAGTAGAAATGCACAATACCCAGGAAAACCCAACTATATTAAGGTTGTAATTTTTAAAAGGTTTTCATTTTCACATGGTTTTAAAGGAATAATTTAAAAAGTTAGCTTAGCTTAGCATAAAGGCTGGATACGGGGGGAAACAGCTAGCCTAGCTCTGTCGTTATGTTTCTCTGTCTTTTTTTTATTCCATACAAAAAGTGTAAACCAGAAGTTTATGTTTTGTGGGGGGTTATATGCTTAACTATTTCTTGACTGGGACCAGTAACTTCCTGGAGTTGGTTGCCGGGCAACAGATACTGCCCAAGAAATAGTCCAGCACGTAACCCCAACAAAATGTTCGTTTTTACACTTCGTTTTTTGTACAGGTTAAACAAACAAGATGTAACATGTTAATTAGTGAGCTTAAGAGGTGCTGATAGGTGGATTTTGTTACTTTTTGTTACCTCATCCAACTTTTGTGGAAAATAAGCAAATAAGCGTATTTCCCAAAATGTCAAACTGGTCCTTTAAACTTCAAATAATCACAGTCCAATATACTACAGTTATTGTAATTCAGTTTCACTTTGTTTGACTCAATACAACAACTGATTAGACCTATCATCTGTGATCCACCTATCATACATTGTAGAGCTGACAAAGCAGATGTTTTTTACTCACAGTTGACTGAATTTCAACAATCAGGATTCTTAAAGTCCTAAAATCATGTTGGGGAACAAAGCTGATGTCAAATCCTGATTATCTTCCAGGAATGAACAAGCAGCCACGTTGTACCAGAACATCAGTCTGACTGAGCCCAGACTGATACCTCAGCTTGAGAAAGTCATCATAAACTTCACCAAAGAGATCAAACAGCAGAACTCAGAGATGGAGAACCTGGCCCTCGCCATCAAACGGTGAGAAACACATGTATGCAAACACTCACTTGCATCCTTCAAATTAAGTGAAATCAAGATTTTCATGTGACATTGATGTTATACAGGATTGTGGAGCCTCATTGTTTAAGTAACATTTTCTACCTTAATTCATTTTTCAATTCAGTTTTATTGATTTATATAGCCCAATATCACAAATTACAAATTGGCCTCAAGAGGCTTTACAATCATACAGCACCCTCTGTTCTTAGACCCTCAATGCGGATGAGGAGAAATTCCCCAAAAAAACCTTTAACAGGGAAAAAAATGGAAGAAACCTCAGGAAAAGCAACAGAGGAAGGATCCCTTTCCCAGGACGGACAGACATGCAATAGATGTTATGTGTACAGAATAATCCAACATAATAAAATTACAGTACGAACAATCATGATGCCAAAATTATAAATAGATTGTAACATATGACGAATAGATCCAGGAGGACGTTGAGCAACTTCAGGTGTCGCCAACCAGATCTGAGCCACACAACCCTCCTCTTCATCATGGAGACCTGGAAGAGGACAAACTACACAAACACACAAGAGTCAAAACTCAAGAACACTGTTCAGACACGTAGGAGAAAGGAAACAAACAAACACACAGAGGGAGAGAGAGAGACAAGAGGAGAGGCTGAATGTCTTGGAGCACGAAGATCCAGATCCAAAACATCTGATAGACAGGAGCCATGTTTTCTGAGAGTGGAGAGCAGGTTTAAGGAGGTCAGATAGGTATATAGGGGCGAGCCTTTTTAGGATTTTAGTAAATCATCAGATGAGAGACAGGCAGAGCAGAACCACTGCAGGTTCATGCACAAACTGAGTGAAACCAAAAGTATCGAGGTGCCAGAAAGGCTTTACTTAGTGGATCGAAGGCCTTATTCAGGTGAATACTGAGGTCACCAAAAATTAAAATCTCATCAGAATAAGTTACATGGTTTGAGATGAATTCTCCAAAGTCTTCTAAAAACTGGAAATAAGGGCCAGGTATAGAGTACAACAAGCTGGAGTCTATTTTACTGGACAAAGCAATGCATAGTTGATGTAGATGGTTCTAATACAAGATCTTCAAATTAGTTGAAAATACAGTAGACTAATCAATTAAGGCAACACCCCCACCTTGTTTACTAGCCCGAGAAACATGGGCATTGGTATAGTCAGAAGGGGAAGCTTCATTTAAGAGAAAGAGAACATTTGGTTTAAACCAATGATATCCTCACTATGCTGAAGAATAAAATCATTTATCAGTAAGGCTTTGGTAGATAATGATCTGATATTTATAAATATATTTTAAGGTCTTGTTGGGGCTGTAAAAGGCCAATCTGTAGAGCTACTAGTACCAATAGATGAGGTATTACAGTAATTGAACAAGATGCCTTAACTATATTATTAGTAGGTATACAGTAGATAATGGGTGGATGGAGGTTTCTGGAGTGCAGTGAAATTATCCTGTTGTTGTTTTGCAGAGTTCAGGACAAAGCATCAATGCAGCTCAGTGAAATGGAGGAGGAGATGGACCAACGCATTCATGCTGCTGAGAGAAAAACACGAGAGCAGGTGGGACACACTCAGAACCACGCACACGAACTTATGAGCCCCCCTAAAACACAAAAAGATGACTTTTTGATCTTGTTATAATGTTCCAGGCTCATGGGGTTTTTTATGTTTCTCTGAAGTTTGTGTAGGCAAAGGGACAAGCAGGGTGCGTTTGTTCAGCTCTTCCCTCATGTCAAACAAACACACACGGCTGAATACCAGATTACTCATCCAAACTCAGACACGCCTGCTAATCAGCTGGATTTCACAACTCTGTGGATCCCAGATATGAAACAGATGTTATGTGCTCGATGGATAAAAGTGCTGAAGCACTACTGGCCATTGTCAACAATGAAGTTGACATATATTACTGCAATATGAGCTTTTGAATTAAAGTTAGTTTATTGCCTTATTGGCCTTTGTTTTTAATCTTTTACGTGAATTATAAACTACTGGATTGTGAGTTTTATGAAAGCTGGAGATATTTCCCGGAATCTGGTGAAACACATTAAACTGTGTGTTGGGTGAAATGATAAGATTTGATAACAATATTTAGCTTTCCATGACACAAAAGGAAACGTGAAAACAACTGACACAGTGATAGAATGGTACAGATCACTTGCTGGATCAGGCATCACACCCTCTAAGTTATTTAACTTCTATTCGTTCAATTTTATCTTTGGTCCTGGTGTTGTTGTTTTTTTTAAGACTTGCGCGGGAGCATGAACTTATCTTATCACTGCGTGTGTGTATAAACTTATGTAAGTGTACTTCACTGACTCAGTGAACTCGGGAGCTGCTGTTTGTTTTGTCTAAAAAAAAGCGCACAAAATTAGAGGACACACTGTACGCTGCACACAGTCGTGTTTGGACAACTTTAAGAGAGCTTTTTCATATCAGTTGCTTATCGATTCCCCAGCGGCCTCCATTTATGGTTCAAAAGCTGCCCCTTAAATAGCACCGATTGTGTCACAGAAATGACATAACTGTAAAGAGAGCAAACACACACACATACACACACTTTCATATAATAATATCACAAACTGTTATCTTAATGCAACTAATTATTTGATTTTTTTTTAATTGTATGTGTGTTTTTGTTTAGGAGAAGAAGCGAACAGAGGCCGCGCTGAGTGAGTTACGAAGAAGTTATGAGAATGAAGTGTGTGAGCTGCAGTGTAAGATCCAGAGGATGCATATGGTACGTTTTTCACCTGTTTGACTTCACTCCATTTTCGATATTTAACACACCATCAACACTGTCATCAATACAGACTCCAGCAGTCGTATTTACAACCCATTTACTCTACATTTAGATTCTGTTCAGTGTTGTTTGTCTTAAATGAATCAACATCATACCAGCACCATGAGAGTCATGAACAGAACAGCATGTAGATAAGAGGCAATATGTACTTTAATAATCTCATTCACATGTTAAAACTAAGGTGCTTGAGAATATTATGTTCGTGTAATACGTATATTCGTGACTGTACGTGTAATATGATATATTATATTCTAATATATCATATTACACGTACAGTCAGATGAAAGTCTCAAAGAACAAGCATGTCAAAAAAATACAACGATGCACTGTTGTACTGTCTGAATGACATGGGGGCTCAGGCTTCATAACGAGGAGTGCACTGCCGCTGAGAAGCTTGCATTTGACCTATTTAAATGCAAACACAAACAGCCTTAAAAGTTAAATGTACTGTACATGTTTGGGAAAAACACGGTTCTACTACACAGTGGAAAATTGAGTCCTTTATGAACAACACTGACTGCACAAATGTCAGCTAGACTGCATTCACTGGAATCCACTGATTAAAACGTCAAAGTTACCATGATGGTGTGTATACATGTGAAAAGTATATGCAGGTTCTAAAACTACAGAGTGAGTAGAATTTAATTAGGTCTACCTGAAAGTCAGATAATCCTAAATATGTGAACTTGTCCATCAGATAGAAGAGAAGTACAAGAACATCACCGTGAAAGACGAGAGCCCAGCTTTGAGGAAGAAGATCAATGAGCTAATGCTGGTGAGGCTGAATATACTCATTTATAACGTTATGTTTCTGTCATTTCAGTCAATTTTGTATGAGTGGTCAGGTGTCTCTCTGCTCCCAGTTTATAACACACTCATATTCTTCCATTTCCCCTCTTCCTTTCTGCAGGAGAACCAGCGGTTAAAACAGGAGCTGATGAAGTCTCAGACCAAAGTCGCCTGTCTGCACAGTGAGATGGACTCGCTAAAGACAGAGCTAACGGATCAAAGCATCAGCTCTGAACGGTGAATTTATTATAGTTTGGTCTGGTTTTGTGTCCGTATGTATGCTGTGTGTTGATGTTTAAAGGTTTCATTTATTTATATGATTATTCAGTTGCGTTAAGTTAAGTTTCAATCAGCATCATATTTTATTAGATCATAAATTAGGGGATGCATTTTGAATTTTTCACAGTGAGATGGAAAAGGACACACATCATCTCCCTCTCTCTACACACATACACACTCACTCACACTCGCTTTCAGTGTGAACTCGGAGTCTAAACCTGGAATTACTGAGTTCTAGAGCAGGTTTTCTACAACTTTCTCACCTCACTTGTACATTAATGTGAACTTGTGAATAATAAATATTTGCACCCTGTTCTCCATCACATGTAGAAAACTCCAAATGCTCCAACTTACATACATTTCAAACCTGTTTTTAATTTAAAATGCATTAGTTTTAGAAGAATCAAGAATATGAATCTGGCCCCAGTCTGCTTATCAAACGACCCCACTGTTGAGAAGTTTTGTTGCAGAGGGACAGAGACAGACGGAGGCCACGCCCCCTCTGACTGACTGCCGATGCGTTCGTTCCCGTGGGGTGTTTTCATTGTGTCACAGCTGAAACAGGATATCCTGGAGTGACTTCACACTCACAATAACTTCTTCAGAA
Organism: Maccullochella peelii; assembly: GCA_002120245.1. Lineage (NCBI taxonomy): Eukaryota > Metazoa > Chordata > Actinopteri > Centrarchiformes > Percichthyidae > Maccullochella > Maccullochella peelii. The sequence continues at coordinate 7,108 of LKNJ01005288.1, forward strand.
GTGTTGCTTAGCAACAGGGCCACTGACACTCCGCCTCCTCAGGCTATCCCAGTGATGGTGTTTACACTGTTGTATCTCTGAGGTGTCTCGTGTTAATCATAAATGGAATGGAAATATCTCTCATCCTGTTTATTGTCAGCATTATTTGATTATTGTGAATTTCGTCCTCATGATGGATGCGTAGTTCATGTTAGGTGCAGGATGTCCTTTGTGACACTAAAAACACATTTTTTTACTGGCACTAATTCAGGTTACTTTGATTGTTCTTTTGGTTAATATTCATAATAACCAACAACTGTGTTTTGTTGCAGAGACGAGGAGCTCATGAAGCACTTCTCTGATGAGCGAGACATCCTGGAGAGCCAGATCGAGATTCTGCAGTAAGTCAGACAGAATCATACACACTGACTATTGTTGAAATTTTCTACTAGAGATGGAAAGAGCTCTTCTTAGAAATCACTTTTCGATTTTAAAAAGAAATAGATTCGAGAATTAAAGAAATATAACAACTATTTTTCTGTGTGTGTGGAAAGGACAGCCAACAGGAAGCTCCATGACAGCAACGATGGCCTGAGGATGGCTCTGGAGAGGATCACCAGGGTAAAGCTGCACAGTTAAATGAAAAATAATCAAAGTTCAAAACTACTTCAGTTTCAAAATTGCAAGAGGCTGAAGTTATATATAAATATTCAGTTCAGTTTTGAGTCATTTGACTGGATTTATTTTGGCTCGTGTTGCTTTGAGTTGAGTTTCAATCTTTTTTACAATCTTTTTTGTATTTTGCAAGACAATAAAGTTGAATTGCAGTCTAATACGCCGCAGTATTGTATTTGATTAATCAGATTTTTCTGCAGCTCTCTCTCTGCTGATTGTGCATTTGAGGATGAGTTTCAGTAAGAAAGAGAGAGAAACTTATAATTTAAATTCACTGGAACAACAGATGTTAAGCAGTAACATTCAGAATTTGATTAAAAATGTTTTTTTTAGCTGAAAAACTGCATGTTGTGCTGCAAGACAATCACAGACTATTTGTAATTGTTGTGTGTTACAGTCTGGTACCGGGGGCTCGCCAGGAGAAATAAAGGACAGAAGCAGAAGTAAAAGCATCTGCTACACATCACCCTGTGTATTAATGGAAAGGTAAGACCTACAAACAATGTAGATGGTTAAGAAGGGTAAGAATTGATATCTGTTCAAATATCACCACACCTTGTGCACCAATGTATGAGGGTTTCAGCATGCACTAGACATTATCTTCTTATTCCTCAAGCGTTTTAATCCTTCCTTTAGGAAACTCATAAGGATAAAGCCAAGTCTGGATTGTTGAGGACTTATTGTTATTACAAGAACAGAAGTTTAAGGTTAAACAGTAGATTTAGGATGATTAAGCGTTTAGCAGCTTCAGGGGTTTTCAGACCAGCTTTATCAAGTTTGAGCTGTTTACATCTACAGTGCAAAAGGGATTTTGCTTAAGTACACAGTAACACGCATCAAATAAAGACGCTTTTGCTTGGGACTGAAGGTTGTTTTTTCTTTTCTTAGAACACATAACTTCCCATTTACACAGTAGTAAAGTAAATGTTGAATGTGCTGTGAGATATTTATTTAAGGTGCGTTGAGAAATTGAATCACATGATTCTGTGGTGTCTTGGGACAAATGTTTTGTCTCATTGTGATAAAGAAGGAAGATGTGCAGCAGTCCACTTATTGCATATACAGTTTCACATCTTAATAAGAAGTGGAAGGGTGGTCTTTTCTGTTGAAGTGAACGAATAACAGCTTGTAATGGTGAATTCTCCCTGTTGTGGCCACAAAGAGAGAAAATATTCCTGCAATAAAGTGGTTTATCATTAGTTACATTAGTATTGCATGAGGCTGTATCATGTTTGCCATTTTCAGGTATTAGTACCGGTGCACTGGAAATCGTACACTGTTTCCCTTCAAAGCATGTAGAAAAACACAACAAAGCATGATAGAAACAACATATACATGTACACATACACATTAAACTGTACTGTGATCATGCAGACTACACATACTGTATGATGGACACACAGTTTACAGACTTAAAGAATTACACAGAGGAAAAACAAGAAATTACACTTTAATAAAAACACATATTGGACATAATAGTTCTTGAGCAGAGTTAGTGTTACAGTGTATTAGTATTAAAGCATAAATGTGGGCTGAACCAGCCCACATTATAAACAAATATTTTTTCTCACTTACACCTAGTGATATCTAGCCATTCATCTGTTTTTGTTTTTGTTTTATTTGGGGGCATTTAAGTGTTTATTTAATAGCATACAGTGAGAAGAGGTGGGTTTGATATACAGCAAAGGTTCACAGCTGGATTTGAATCCAGGATGTTGTGGTTACATATGTGTCTTTGACCACGGTCACCTCTAAGATTTCTGCTTCCATCTCAAATCAATGGAGGTGAAACTTGATGGACCACTTTCTACTGAAGAAATAGGAAAAATGTTGATGGCTCTGGACCAGTGTGTCCAAACTGTTTACCGCCAGAGACAGATATCTCAAAAGGCAGGCACATGGATACAAAACTATTTGAGTGGCTAGATACCACCAGGGGAAGGGTTGTTTGTAATTTGGCTGAACCGACCCTTGTGTTTTATGTCACGGATTATTTCCTGACCTCTTCCTCAGGTTCTGCCAGCGTATGGATGATTACCCTCTGTACAGCAGCCGGCCCAGCTGTGACACTCTGGCCTTGGCCATGTGCGACCCAGGCCTGAAGCGCAGACACAGCAGTGAGTGCGAGGAGGACAGCCTGCCTGAGATCTACATGGACAGCGGCCTGTCGACACTCAGAGGTTCTCATGGAGGCTACGACTCAGAGCAGGAGGTCAAAGGTCAAGGAGAAGAGGAAGAGAGGGAGAAGAAGAAAGGGGAGGATGACAACAATGATAGCATGATGGGAGAAAACTCAGACACTGAGGTGAGACAATAAGAAAGTCAAGCACATAGACACAAGTGTACACGCCCATCAATACTGTGTCTATAATCTATCTATATGTGTTTTAACAAGACTAAGAGTCTACAGTCACGCTAACGGCTCTGTGAGGCTGTACAGTATTTGATGTAATGTCGTCATGGCAACTTGCTCACAAAGATAATGCCAACCCCCCCGATGTTCATCAGGTATAATGTTTGCTCTATTCACCATCTTAGTTTAGCATGTGAGCATGCTAATATTTGCTAAGTAGCGCTAAACACAAAGCACAGCTGAGATTGATGGCAAATTGAAATTCTGACCTGATGTTGGCGCCAGAGGAAAAGATAGAGGATCACCAAAGTCAGTAGGATTTATCCTCTGGGGACCAAAATTTCATGCTAATCCATCCAATAGTTGTTGAGATATTTCAGTCAGAATCAAGGTGGTGGACCAACCAGCATCCGCTAGAATGGCTAACAAATGATATGAAGAAAGTTTCATACAGCTGCAGAGATTTTTAGGTGGTCAAGTGAGTAATTAGCCCCCAAATAAAAGTGAAGTGAGTTGTGAAGTGATGGGTTTGCATGGTAACCACACTCAGCCTCTGTCTTCTGTCAATAAAAATAAAAGAACATTGTAGAAGTAAAGCATTGAGGTTAAGGAGACATTTTTGAAAAGCTTTTTGCAGTATGCCAAAAATAAAATGTTGTGACATCGGATGAGAAATTTTAAACCTGTGATGTTTTGTGCAGCAGGACTTGCTCATGGGTCACAGCTACTGTGCAGGTTGTAATGCTGTAAAGAAGTTGTAGTGATAACATGTAAATTCTGTGTCTGAGTAGATTCTTGTATCAATGTTATAATGTCTGCTACTGTGCATCTACATCACAGCCAGCAGAGACACAGGACAGTGAATCAGCATTCGGGTCGGACAGCAGCTCAGTTTTGGACTGGAAGCCAGCTGAATCCATTAGTGTGACCAAACCCCCGACTACACGAAAAGCCCTCAGTGCCATCAGTGTTCAGGTAAGAGAGAGACGGAAGATAAGAGAGAGGGGAGGTTATCCAATGGAAGATAGGAGGGAGGGATGTGTTGAAAATCAATTTTCATAAAATTGAAAATGACAGCTTGACAAAATGAAGGCTTACGATGATTTTTTTGATCACATTGCCTTTTCTATAGCACCTTCCTTAGGACAAACTTTACATTTTTAGCTCCACCACTTGTATGGCACCAAGCTTAGCAAACTCATCAATATGTATGTAAATACAGTCATCTTATGAGTGCTGCATGAGTGCCTCACTCTCCCTTATCTTCACTCTGTCCTCTCTGTCCCCTCTCCAGAAGGAGGACAAGGACAGCACTGACCTGGGATACATGACCTCAGAGAAGGCCTACAGGATCGTGTTGGCTGGAGATGCTGCTGTGGGAAAGTCCAGCTTCCTGCTTCGCCTCTGCAAGAACGAATTCAAATTAAACTCCAGTGCCACGCTGGGTACGTTGCATGAACTAAAGCCAGCTCTTTGTCAATATGTAGATAACATAACAAGCTTTATTGTCTCGTTCTTTCAAATTCAGTAAACAACTTTTAACCAAGAAAAATGCTTAGAGGAAGTGTCACCTGACTGATCAATGATTCATTTCTGCACATGGTGGCATGAAGTCATAGCCACAGTAGATATTCTGTTAATCTGATCAGGTACCACCACTGAGCAAGGCCGCCATTACTTAATATTGTCATGTCAAATGTGTCTTTTCCTTTTTTTTTTTTTTTTACAAGTTTAGTGGTGTGACATGTTCGTTGTGTCTCCTTTGTGTGTTCAGGAGTGGATTTCCAGATGAAGACACTAATCGTGGATGGAGAACCCGTTTTACTACAACTGTGGGACACTGCAGGACAAGAGAGGTGTGTTAAATGTTTTTAAACAGAAGAGTGAGATTCGCTTTTCAATGATTTCTTTGTAGAGATAAAATATGTGTTGTTTTATCTAATATGTATGTTTTTCTCTATTGCTGTGTGTGCATTTTTCTTTAACTCAAAGTCACTCGTCAGTGAGGGAAGTGATACCTCACCTACTTAAATTTATAGTTTAAAGTAGGTTGAAGTTTAATTTAATGACAAGAAGACAAGAAGAAAGAAAAAATCCACCACATTATCTATTCATTTATAGATGTGTTCATGTACATAAAGCTTATTATTATGTGTGGGGTTCCAAAAAAGTAAAATGAATGTACATGCACAATGTGTCCTATCACAACAAACAATAAGTGACTAGGTTTAATTTGCTAACCTGCTTGGAGAAAATAGGGGTCAAATATATTTGTGTGTGTCTTTCCATTTTCTCCTCTCAGGTTTCGCAGCATTGCAAAGTCTTATTTCCGCCGGGCGGACGGTGTGTTGCTGCTGTACGACGTCTCCTGTGAGAAGAGCTTCCTTAACGTTAGAGAGTGGGTGGACATGATTGAGGTAATGCACCTCTCTCCTCTGCTAAAAAAGTTACTGCCTGACACTGTTTATATTACAGTAGTTAGCAAAAAAGTTCCAGGCTTCAGCAGAACATAGCAATGGTGAAATCCATCTACTTTTCTGTAATGGAGGTTTGTATTGGCAGCATTTGGGTTAGTAAGTAAAAAGTGTTGTCACATGTTCATTTGAATATCAAACTAAGTGCTCGTTTTTCTCTCTTTTTTACATGCAGCAGATATGTAAGTGTTGGATGTACAGTGACTGGATTGTGTTCTGCTGTTAAACTGTGGGCATGTTGACATTTATGTGATTTTTGAAGTATGCATGCAGTCGGTGGCTTGTAACATTGTGTCATGTGTTGTCTGATATAACGCACTATGTACCACCAATGGCACCAGTGGTGGAATGTAACTAAGTGCCTTTACACAAGTACTTAAGTACAATTTTGAGGTACTTGTACTTTACTTTTCATTTTATGCTACTTTCTACTTCTACTCCACTACATTACTGTAAATATTGTACTTTTTCTCCACTACATTTATTGAATAACTTTACTTTGCAGATTTAGATTATTAATACAAAATATAAATCAACTAATAAATTATGATATATTATTATAGATTAAGCTACCTAGCAGTATATCAGTAGTTAAAATTAGCCCCACCTTTAAAATTAGTGATGCTTACACATTAATGCATCAATAATTATAAACCATTAACATAACTATTTTTACTTTTCATTTGTTTGTGTTTTTACCTTTTTTGGTTGTTTTTTGTTTTGCACAGCAGGATGTGTCCCAGCAGGATATTCCCATCATGCTCGTGGGTAATAAGTGTGATCTTAGACAAGATGGAGTTAACTGTGTTCCCACCAGCTATGGAGAAAAACTGGCCATGGTAATGACAAACACTCATCTTGTGAGGACATTTGGCACACCAGCTACATATCTACAAAGAACTCTTATCCTAGTTTAATCCAAATATCCATCCAAGTCCTATCCCTTAACTTGTCCCTTAGAGTAGGGTTTTGACTATCAGTCAAGAAAAATTAAGAATTAAGGATTAATGATTTCCTGTCCTTACCCAACAGACATACAACACCCTGTTCTGTGAAACTAGTGCCAAAGATGGCTCCAACACCCTGGAGGCTGTGCTGCACCTGGCCAGGTGAGATACAGCTGATTTAGTCATCTGAATGTACAAAACTACAGAAGCCGAGAACAGCCGTGCTTGCAATTATTTTTTTAATGCTGTTAACTTGAGATCACAAGTTAATTATTTTGTTATCTCGAGGTAACAACACTCGTTTTCTCGTGATAAGGGGTTAATTTATATCATAGTCTTAAATGACAAGGACTGGTCTGAATGTTATCTCCAACAGAAAGACACAATTCAGTTTTTGCCTGTTTTAGACCTTGATTGAAGTACAGTCTGATGCCATGATCAATAATGATTAGGGCACTCTGACATTTTCAGCTTAAATCAGTTGCTACAGGCACTCTTGATCTCTGATAAACATTATAAGTAGGCTAATAAGATGAAAAACATTTGTTTTCTCGTGATAACAGTTTGATTATCTAGTTATCTTTAGATAACAAAGTTCATTTTCTCGGGGTAACTCATGATCTCGAGATAACGGCATTAAAAAAAATTATTGCAAGCATGGCCGTTCTCGGCTTCCGTACAAAACAAAAACTTGCCATTGGCATGGCTTAGTGGGACACTAAAATTTGTTACACGTTACACGGACATTTTCCTGTCATAACAAGTTAAAATGTCTGAAGGTACCATCTCTGGGGGATAATAATGGTTGATCTTTTGTTTTACAAGTTAAATAATTCAAAAAAAAGAATCAGGACCACCTTATATACAGAATGATTAGCAAATACTCTGTATGCCGAGCTTTTAATTATGACCTTTGCTGCAAAGGAAAACCTGGAGCCATTGTGCCCTGTGGAGTTTTATTGTGAATAAACAAAAGTTATGTTTACATTCAGTGTTACTCACCAAAACACTGTACACAACAATGCATGTGTTGAATGCATTTCTTTCCTCATAATATTGGTGGCATGTTACCGCCACCTGTTGATCAGTGGAATAGTGTTAAAACATTGGCAGGACTGTGTATTGCGTCAACCATCCACTTGTGTGTCCTCATGAGTGTGCGCAAGATAAACAAAACTCATAGGAAAACACCTCCATACAGCTACTAGAGGTCACAGGGAACCTTTAAATGGGTCTCAAAATACACGTTTGTTCATTGGAAGTTGCATAAGGCATGCGTCTATTTGGACTGACGGGACATGAAACCCAAAACAACAACAAAAAAAGTAAAACACAAGCTTTCAGTCTCATGAACAAGTTCTCCTCAAGCACTCATTAGTCTCATTCGATTGAGGCCTGTATACTGTAGCTTCTGCCCTGCTGTACCCTATTAGCTGTAATGAAATTTGTTGATCCATGAGGACAAGTGATTGGCATCTACTTTTAAAAAACACAATGATAACAGTATGAGTTTTTCTCCCCTGAATTCCTTGTTCCACCTGTTCCTCTTTTCTCCTCTCCCCCCCCCAGGCAGGTAAAAAAACATGCTACTTTTGATGAAAAAAGTCACTATCATTCGCTGCCCAACTTAGATGCTCCCAGGAATAAACCAAACTTCTCCTGCTGCACCTGATCAAACTCACCACAGCCGGACCTCCACGTCTGACTTAATGTGAACTCAACACAGGTGGAAAAAGGACTAGAAATGCAGAAACCTGACAAAACAAGAAAAAACATAATCTCTGCAGAAGCACAGCAACAGGAACAAGTCATCATCGTGAATAACCAAAACAATTTAACAGATGGATTAAGTGAGCAAACAAGTGACACGGGATCACAGCAGACTATCCACAACTTCACATCAGATTTCTTTTGTTATTCCAGGTTATTTAAACATAATGTATTGAGCTGCATTTCATCCACATTTTATGAATTTGAGAAAGTCCGTGTCTTACCATGGAAAAGTTATGGTCATTTTTTATTATGCTTTTATTATCGTTCCTTCCACATATTTGATATGATTTGTACAGTTTGCCCAGACTGCCACTGCCAGCTACGAAAGTAAAGTAAAATGTGTGAGAAAGATTTGAAAGTGAAGCCAAGTATATGAGAATGTTTTTAAAGTGTCATTAGTATGTGACGCTGACCAATAATTTCATTTGATAGAGAGTTATTTTAGTGTACTATCATGGTGAGGAAATAAGACAGATAAGAATAGATTCTTACATGGTGATGCTATTAACTGTGGCAGGTATCGCCACCCAGAATGTCAAACTTTATTGCAAGTGAACTGCATCGATTGCCGACATGGAGACACTGAGGATTATGAGAGAACTTAAAGAAATTTTAATTTAAAGCAACTTTATTATATTACCCCACAGTGTTACATGTATTTGTATTGTACTTCCCACTGAGAATGACTTTGTGTTATAGAATTTATATTTTTGGAGCTGAACATATAGCAGATAATTTTCAATTTGTATGCTCTAAACGCTCTATACAACTACTTTCACTTTATCTGGTATGAGGTGGCAGGAAGCAAAGCCTTTATTTTCATCCCTTGGATACAGTTCTGTGACTGTAATTCTGTTTAAATGTGTACATGTGATCTTGGCAAATTGTCACTACTGATGTTATCGAGTATGTCATTATTATCTCTTAATAATAAAGCCATATTATCCATATTATCAGCCTGCTGAAGGACAGTGTATGAAGGTATCAATATGCTTCAAATGAAATGCTACTTTCTCAAACAGCGTCTGAAACCCCTCCAAAACCTTTCTGAAGTTGGCATTGGGGTTTTTTTCTTTTCCAAACTTCATTTATTGAATTTACAAACAAATAATATATAACAATATAAGCTCAAGAACCACCAGTTATTTAAATGTGCATGTAGCATTGAAACTATTTATTGCTTCACAGATTGAACTTCTTTTTGCATAAATGTCTTTGCTGATGCATTAGAGTTGCAACTGTGAAGTCACTGCCTTTGCAGCTGAGGTCTCTCTGTGTCTGTGTTAAAAGTCAATAAAAAACATTGTCTGGTGTCATAAAGATAAAACATTCGATCTTTATTTGGAGATTTATTTGATACAGACATGTGTAACAGTCCATGAGTGACGGTAGTTTGACCAACTAGAAGACATACTCATAAAGCTACTTAGAAAGCTCCGAAAGGTTGTCCTAAAACATTTGTCAGACTTCACGCAGCTCCCTCTGGAGCCACAAAGGCTTTTATACAAGTTTTTTCACATATGCAGTAGAAGTCCGGAAGACAAAAAACAGACTTTGATGTGGAGAATCTGTTGAGTACAGTAGCCTACTTACTGGTACTGATACGGATACTGGTGGTATCTACTTATCAATCTATCTTGTCTATCTGTCTGTCTGTTGCTCATACTCAAGCAACCTGCACCCCCATTATAAAGGCACAAAGGAGCAAAGGAGGAGACGAATCAATAAATCAGATCATTTCTCCTTGGTTGATGCTCTAAAAGACCCTCCTGTTAGCCATACTCCCCGAGCGTCTGCAAGTGTCTCTGAGCATAGCTGTTTGTATGAATGCAACATATGTTATGGATTTTGCACAGTGTGTGTGCGCGTCTGTGTGTGCGTCTGTGTGTTTGTGTGTTTAGAGCTGGCACGGGTCCCTGTCTCCACCTCCCATCTGTTTACATTGTCATTTGCTTGATGAGGCGAGACCACTCATTTGTCAAACAACATGTGGGGTAGCGGAGGTGGGGACAGGGTGTGTGGGGAGCAGCAGCTGAGAAGTGTGTGTGTGTGTGTGTGTGTGTGTGTGTGTTCTGCAGTAACAGGGGGATAATTAGATAAGGGGACTGTGTAGCAGAAAGGTTAATGACAGTAATGAATATATTAGTGTAGAGGAGAGAAAGCAGGTTCTCTTTGCTGTTTTGCATCTGCAGGTTCAGAAAACGTAGAATACCACAAAACCTAAAAAATCCCACAAATGATTTGGTGCAGTTTTGTGAAAATGAACAATACTTTCCAAAAGCCCAGAAAAAAACAGATTTAAGTTCATATATATGCTATCTGAAGATGTTCTGCTGAGGAAGAAACATAAACATGGTCACATGGTAAAGCTGATTCATCAATAATGTTTTCTGGAAATATTGGTGGCGTCATGACAAAAAGTTTATCTTGCATTTCATGTTTTACCCAAACCTTTTCTACAAAGACTGAAATGTTGAAATCAGATTAGATCTTAAATTAATTTAAACCCTTATGACACATCCTTCAAACTTCATCAGTCAGTCTTTGAAACTTTTATGCACACACGCACACACACACACACACACACACACACACACACACACACAAGCACACAGACTGTGTTCCTAGGAGGGGTCGCTGATGGAGGGAGCGAGGTGTCACCATCTGGAAAGGTCAGAGGTCAGAAAACGGGACCACTGGTCACTCTGATGACATCTGGGACAGCAGACTGTCTGTCCAAATCCGCCTCCACGTCAGACACACACAAGTGCACACACACACACACACACACACACACACACACACACACACATAGTCTGGTGCACCCGATTGATATCTGTCATATTGTTTGTCATGTCTGATTTTGATAATGTCATCAAAGACACAAACCATTACAGAAATGTCTGGCAATCTGGCCCATGCTGTGTGTGTGTGTGTGTGTGTGTGTGTGTGTGTGTGTGTGATCTCGGAAACCATGTTTTTTAATAATATTTTGCTCTCTAAGTGCGTAGCTTTGCTGTAAATAGTTCTAATAAATACTGTGTGTTATTCCACTTCTGCAGGCAAGAGGGCAGCAGCCTCCTATAATACAAGACTGGCTTGTTGTGCTGTGCTGTAATATGTAGTCCCGTAGCTTTATAAATAGTATTTACAGTATGTAAAAGAAGTTTGTTTGTTCAAATTTCATTGTGACATGGACAAGTCAGTTACATGGAAAGTAACTCCAAATAATACACACTATTAGCTTTTTATACCACATGCTGAGGCTATATCACATACACAAAAAAATCGATTTTATTAAAATTTTATTTTATGGTTTAATATAAAGAAAAACTGTGCAAAAATGTGACATGGTGTATGATATTGACGTAAAAGTCCAGTAGTTTCAGTAGAAATCTAGCCTAAGAGACAGCCACATGTGTCCCTGTGCTCACACCTCTAAGACCGCTATAAAACAGTAAAGCAATAATGGGGAACGTTTTTGTCCGTGTGACATGTGATTCAGTCTAATGCTGCAGTTCTGTTCATCTCAGTTGGCTCTGTAGAAGGACGGGCGGGGATTAGTGGCCGTTTTATAATGTGTGTTAATCTGACAGATTAGCTTGATTAGGTTAATCTGAGAACATTTGTGTGTGTGTGTGTGTGTGTGTGTGTGTGTGTGTGTGTGTGTGTGTGCAGGTGTGAGTGTACAACTTGGCTCCACTGTAGTACCATTCAAAACCACATGCACTATATTTGAATGTCTTTGCCGGTAAGATTCAAAGTCGATATAATAGCATTTGACGGGCTGATGGCGGGGGTTGCCAGGCTGTATTCTTCACAGTGTCTAAGCAGTGTTTTGTTGATGTCTTGTCAATAAGCTGCAGCTGCAGTCGATGTCCACAGAGTCCCTCTCTATAAACTGAATCCCCCTCAGAGACCAGACATCCATATTTCAGTCTGACGCCGCGTCCCCACTGCAATTTATGAATGACATTTTAACCGCTAAAAATCAGATTCTGTGCATTTACATTCATCTATCAAATCCACTGGCATTGACATCTGTATGTGTGTGTGTCTGCATACAAAGCAGGCACCCACTGACATAATGATAGAGATCTCATCTAGAAACTGTATTGACATATTGAACAAACTCATCACACGCAAGAGCAGCCGATATCGCCATGTTGTTCACACAGGAATGTAACCTAGATTTGGTTTAGAGGAGCTGCCATCTAGTTTATTACAAATACTATTACTATGCTGAAGGTTAAGTAGAGGTGACACTGCCGCTTTATTCCATATTTTTTTCTCATTGCTTACATAAGAAACAATGTGTTAGTCCTCTATTTCAACACTTTCCACTTCCCTGTCTCTGGCAGTCACACCCGAGCCAATTCACTACTAAACATGTACAGTATATCTTTGGCAGTTTCATTTTTTAAAAAGGCCCCTGTCATTTCCTTAAACAACTGGGCACTGCAATTTTTAGCAAACATTACTAAAACACAAGTAAATGGCTCATTTGTTGGGGACTATTTCCAGCCGTGTATTAATACACATTTGATGCACTAGTCTGGATCCACAGGCAGACGGTGTGTGTGTGTGTGTGTGTGTGTGTGTGTGTGTGTGTGTGCGCGCGCGCAATTGTCTCAAAATATGATACTGTGTCCATGTTCATAGTAATGAAGGAACATGTCACCCGGGGCAACGATGTACTCATTGATGAGGTGTTTTCATAGTTTTTGGAAAACATAGGAGGTCAATGGCACAGAGGAATAAGATACATCAGGCTTTAGATACACAGGCAATACTTGTTATCAGGATTTATTGTTGGTTTTGGTGTTTTCATGGGGTTTGTTGACAATTAGAAATATATAGAATATTACCGGCCTATCCTTTAATGCATATTCTCTTCACTTCCTCACCTAAAACTGTTAATAGCTTGTATTGTTTTTATTTTTATTCATTTTCCAATGTATAAGAAACATATTTTTACAGAGATCAGCATAGGCTAAATCAGCATCTTACTTGCTGTTAAAACTGCAGACATCTTACAAACATGTGAATCACGGCACATACATATAACCACTGTGCTAATTTAGTCTCTGGTCATTTGTTCATCCTTTAGGGTGAAAATCACAGCACAATATGATCTTATACTCTCTTTAGTAAACTTAGCAACAGCAACATGGTTTCCAATAGACAGACAGACATGCAGATAACAACTCAAAAAAATGCTGTAACCAAGGTAACGTTACTGTATACAGTATGTATTATTCATACATGATGATGCTTTAATAATAATGTGTCCATCAGCCTCTCAGTTTTTCACGCAGACAGCTAGACATCACTCGTCTGATTCACTAGCAAGGTCAGAAAACAGCAACATCTTACCGTCATCACACACACACACACACACACACACACACACACACACACACACTGTGCTACTTCCATTTTGTCTGATGGTTTGGTAGCCTGCTGTTTTTCTGTACTCAATTACACTAAACAAGAAACAATAGCTTACACACACACACACACACACAGTTATCAAGTGATTAACTGTCAAACTGCACAGCCAGAGTTCAGCAAAGGTCAGGATTGATTTACATAGACAGATGGAGAGCCCTATTAGGGTGTGTGTGTGTGTGTATGTGTGTGTGTGTGTGTGAGTGAGTGAGTGTCTCCCCCGTGGCGCTGCTCTGTGCAACTAGTTCATGTTACCATGGAGATGAGGAGCTTGCTGTACATCATCATGAAGGGGTCGTGGCACAGTGAAAGGTCAAAGGTCATGGCTGGCATGGTGTGTGTGTGTGTGTGTGTGTGTGTGTGTGAGAGAACTGTCCTGAGGGAGAAAATCTTACAATATGAGATTGATTTGTGAGCTATCAACCTAAAAAAAGCTATTTTAATCCATTTACATGTCAAAGATACAGTTAGAGGTTGTATTTAGAGAATTTGATGTATTAGATTGAGCAGAATAGACTCGTAGAAAGCATCCATGCATCTATATTGTGAGTTTGGAATTATGAGGTTTAATCTAATCAGCGTGCGGCTCTGAGATGTTGACCATTTGTTACACACTGAAAACTGCTATGTAACTTTTTTTGGCATTAACCAATTCCTGACTGAAACAAATTGAATACAATAAGCATTATTGTACCGTATTAAAGTTTTGTCTTCAGTGCAGACGTTCAGAACCACAACCAATTTCAAGTTGCAGCATTTTTCAACAAAATGTGGAATACCATTCCCAAGACATTAGGGAGGCAACTCCACTGAGCATTTGTAACTGATAACTTAAAGAAGGATTCTGGTTTCCTACAACTTGGGTCTTATTCTTGTAGTTTTGACCATCGTTTATGATAACATTGTACCCACTGCAATTTAAGAATGACATTTTAACCGCTAAATCAGATTTGTGGTTTATCTGAGTGTAAAAAAACAGATTGTGTGCATTCTGTTCTAATATCTATCAAATCCACTGGCAGTCCATTGACATCTGTATGTGTGTGTGTGTGTGTGTGTGTGTGTGTGTGTGTGTGTGTGTGTGTGTGTGTGTGTGTGTATGTGTCTGCACACAAAGCAGGTACCCACTGACATAATGATAGAGATCTCATCTAGAAACTGTATTGACATATTGACCAAACTCGTCACACACAAGAGCAGTCGATATCGCCATGTTGTTCACACAGGAATGTAACCTAGATTTGGTTTAGAGTTTATCACAAATACTATTACTGTGCTGAAGGTTAACATAAGTAGAGGTGCTTACATATTGCTTACATAAGCAACAATGTGTTAATTCTCTATTTAATGGTAATTGAGATCTGAGAACATGGTGATATCCCGTAAAAGAAACACAAGCAGTGAGGCGATCAGACGAGCCGTAAACAAGCAAGTTTAGCCAGATTATATAAACCACTGAGTATTACAGATAAGAATGATGAGCAAAACTATGAAATATATAAGTTATAGTAGTCTTTTAATTTGCAATAATTTCCCATCTCTGGTCCTTTCATAATTTATGTTATTAGCATTACTGACGTTGTTCTGTATTTGTTCATTTGTCTTAAAATTATATATATATACTATTTATATTATTATTACTATTTATTTAGCTCAACCATTTTCTTGTATCTGTGTTCTGTGTTTCTTGTTTTACATTCTTTCATTCTTTGAGTTACATTCTTTCTTCTTCGTCTTGTTTCTGTCTTCTTCTTCCTCTTCCTCTTTTTCTTCTTCCTTCTGTTACTATCTTGTTGGCCTCCTATCATGAGTCTGTACGTTCTAAGATCACTGCAGTACAGGAATTGTCAATATTTCTCTTCTTCAGCATGAGCATCCTTTGCTTCTGCAGTAAATAAAGTGATGCTGATGTGATTCTCATGTGGTGCTCCGTGTGTGCGTGCGTGTGTGTGTGTGTGCGCGTGCGTGTGTGTGTGTGCGTGTGTGTGGTGCAGAGAGAGAGAGAGATAAATGCTGCTGTCGTGCTGTGCGGTGCGCTCCGTCACTTTGATAAATCTCACAGCTAGCTGACGACACCTGCTGACAGCACACTAAAATCTGATTGGCTGGAACGGCTCCAGGTCAGGGGGATGCTAATGGATATGATGTGGACAACAAATCACACACAGCAATGCAGACACAGACACACACACACACACACCTACACACAAGGACACACATGAACAAATAGGTCACACTTATAAAGAATATCCTGCACACACTCATACAGTATATGGACACACAATCACCCCCTGTCTGACTTTGTGTACATCATTAGCAGGCCAATTACAGCTAATGATACAGTCGTCACTCTGACTCACCTGTAAATCAGTTCACTCATTTGCAATTATTTCACATTATACAGATGTTTTCATGTAAATTATTCCTTGTAGACAATTAGACTGGAAATAATTAATCCAGGAAGCACAACTGTTCACTTAAACGAGCATTTACATACAGTATATACAGTATATGTATATATGTATATATATAAATATATACATATACACACACATATGTCAAGCACATACCACATAGTCTTCTTCTTGCTTTTACACCCACATACACACAGACGTTATATCCTCCTCTGATCTCTGTTTTGATTTATCATGTAGGTCAGGAAGGCACGTTCTCTTCTTCTCTCGCCTTTCTGTCTCTGCTCTCTTTGTGCCTCTCCTCCTGAGCGTCACAGATCTGTCACCGAGGGTTAAACCATGATTTGATTTCAATTGATTTCATTCAGATTTTCATTTGATTTGAGAGAAATCACAGCTGACAGAGAAAGAGGGGCGCGAACAGAGAGAATACAACATGAGTGAAACATCAGTGAGAGTGGTGAAGCGATGGAGAAAGTCATGGTGTAGGGTGGGGGGGGGATGATGAAACGCAGTTGCAGTCTCGACCTTTTGAAGAGCCGGTGGAAAATGTAGTAACTTCAAAAGAGCGCCATGAAATATACAACACACCACTGCTGCTGCTGTCAATGGAAAACCTCGTACCTCCAGGTGTGGTGTTTTTCCAACTGGTTGTTTTCTGCTTGTGCTCACCTTTGATATTTTCCTTCACAGGTCGGATGAGAGTTGCTTCCCCAGAAGCCCCTGTGAAACACAAGCTGTTGGAATAAACATTGTTGTCTTTTTCGTCTCTGTATCTTCTGAACTTTGGCTTTGTGAGGGCCGAAGGCTTTTATCTGTTGTTTGAAGAAATATGACACTGAATCAGATGCGGCTCTTCTTTGTGTCTCCCTCCCTCTTTAAATCCATCCGTCCCTCCATCTCTTTGCACGCTTCACATCCTTCACTTGGCCTATCTGCTATTCCCTCGCTCGTACTGTCTCCACCTCCCCCTGCACTGCTGCGTGTGTGTGTGTGTGTGTAACCTTTCTCTTGATCCGTCCATCTATCAGTCTGTCTCTTTCTATGTTGCTTTCTTTCTGTGTGTGTGTGTGTGTGTGTGTGTGTGTGCCTGGCTGATGCAGATGAGACAGTGATACATGATTTGCTGCGAGTCTTTCTGTCAGAGGACATCAGATCATCAACCACACACACATATGCAGGCAAACACACACACACAC
>LKNJ01005289.1:0-24368 GCA_002120245.1 Maccullochella peelii
AAGTTTGTGCTAGACTGGGTGGATAATGGATTCAACTGTGAAACAAACTCTTGACAAACAAGAAGGCTGCTAACCCCACAGTCCCTTCCCGAGTCCAGACTGTGTCCCTCGCCCCTAATTCAACAAAAAGCGTTCATCCCCAGGTTGCTAAGTTTTTGGGGAAAAAAGTGCCCTTCTATTTTGTCTGTGGCCTACATCAGTTGTCATGGATCTGTGTCTGAATCTTTGTGCACAAGCAGATGACGAACTGAAAATGAAAGACTTTGGGAACTCTCTGTTGGATGGTCAAAGACGGCCCATCCTCGAACTGTCTCTTATCCACTGGAGAAGCTGGTTGAAGTGGCTTACCTCCTCACACTTTGCAGTATTCCAAAATGGCACAGGATGAACACAGGACTGTTGTCGGGTTATATTTTTAAAATTAGTCTTTCTTTTCTTTTTTTTCTTTTTTTGAGTTTTCACATTTACAGCTGAAGGATATTTAAACTGTTTTCAAAAAACATGTTGGTGAACGAGTTCCTCAGATTGACCAATAGCTGCTTCTTTGGTATATTTTAGTGGGTATAGAAGATTAAAAAAATATATAAATATATTATTGATGTTTTTGTACATAGCTGATATGTTGTCAATCTTGAGGTATTTTCCTGTCATAGAAAATGTTTTTACATGTTAGTCTCTTATGTTTATTTTTTCTAATCCAGAAAATCATACTAATTCGCTTTTTTGGACTCATGATCAACCAGCAGCACTTGGTGTCTTTGCTATGAGATGCACGGGAGGAAGAGTGTTTGGCGTCTTCAGCTTAAGATGTCTGCCCATCATATCAAGATCAAATAAATATAATGCTGTAAATAATGCAGCAAGGTGCATTCATGAAGAGGCTCTGGCAGTGCTTCTGTTATGTGTTTTTCCAGACAGCAATGTGTTTCTTCAGTGAATGCTGAGTTTGTCTTGTGCATATAAAGGGAAGTTATGTTTTTATCTCAGTGAGTAGAGTTTGGAAAGGTAGTTTGTTTCCATGCAAAAATACAATGTACACACACGCAACTCAATGTACATAGAAAGTAGAGCCAGAGGGAGATGGGATTTTTGAAGCCAATACAGATATTGATATTTGCACAAATCCATTAACAATATAGTGGCAGGTATAACTTTTTTACACAATCAAATACTTTTGGCAGTGATCCCTCAAATTTGGCTATTTTTGATGAAGGTATAAACTGAGGCAGGATATTTTACACTTCACATAGATGATGATAATGACATTAAAATTCTGAATAAACTTTACCAGAACTGCATTCATTATAAATAGCCTAAATACATTACAATGCACCATATAAAATGTTTATGTACAGCAATTTGTCGTGTGAATGTCTGCCAATATATAAATCGTACAGTAGTGTTCACATATCTGTCAGGCATTAATCAAAAGCATTTTTTAATTGCTATGTGTGGTAATGAAGGTATCATCTGTGATTGGTTACAATGCTAGTTCAGGCTCCAGTATATTATGTTTGATTCAGTAGCTGAAGCTGAACTCCCAAAGAAGTGTTCTAGTGCAATGATGCCACCTGCTGGACAATAATTACATGGAACCTACCATCTATGTGGTGATGCTTTCTGCACAATATTAAATATATATGCATTTTACTGACAAAGTGTAATGTGAAAAACAAATTAGCTTTCAAGGTAAATTGTTTCAACGCTCATGTAAAGGCAGAGTAGACAAGGTCATGCAGGTATAATCCATCACTAAAACTGTGTAACTCGTAAGTAACTGTGACCCTCTTAGTATCTCCCATAAAGCCGCAGGAGCTTGTAAATGGTATTAAAGGGTAGGTTCACACTTTAATACAATACTCAAATGCCTATATGTAAATTAAAAGTTATCAGTCGCTGTAATAATTCCTCCTCTTCTTACTGTCTGTGAAAAGGTCCCTTCCTAATGTGACTCTGAAATCCACAGTCCTTGTTCTATGCAAAAGTGCAGTCATAAGTTCATCTGAAGTTCATATGAGACTTTAGCAGTCTGAATGAGTTAATGTAAGTGGGTATCTTTCAAATTTACAGTAAATTTAGTGCAAAATGTACAGAGTGTGCTTTGTGTTTCCCTGCACAGTGTTTTCTGGCTGAGCTGCAGTGAAGAAATAGTAACATAAACAGGGAATTTTGTACTAAAATGACTAACTTTCAAAGACAGCCACTTTATTTGATTTACTCAGACTGCTGAAGCCTTATATTGTCTTTACCTGAACTTAAAAATGCATTTTTTGTGAATGAGGACTGGGCTTTGTTACACCATCTCTTACATTAGAATCACAATAGCAAGGGATCTTTTTGGGTATGGCAGCAGGAACAATTGCAGGGAACAATAACCCTTTTCATTGCACATTGGGGCATGTGAGTATTGCTTTAAGACACACTTGAAAAAATATTAACCTTTCCTTTAACTGAATAAAACTATCCAGGTCTCTGAAACTTTATACATTTTAGAGACCTTATTTTTGGTTTCTGATCAAACTGTTCTGAGAGAAGAGATGGGTGTGATTCAGTGTTTCTAAATCCTGGCTATGGTCCTGGTTTCACCTGCCCAGTGCCCAGACAGAAAAGTCTCATTTCCACACCCCTGCTCAGCTCAGTGCATCTCAGCTAGTCTATCATTCTTTGTCTCAGGTATTCACAGTGCCCACCTTGGCAAAGCTGCCTTTTAATTTAACATTTATCAAAAGTCCTGCCCCTTTCTATTCCTGAGGATCGACCACCTCTGCTGCAAATATTCATACCTGTTTGAGAGGCTTCACACCACCTGTTGCACTCTGATACAACATCTCAGTCTGGGAGGTCATTAAATGCAACCCTCACTCAAAGTATGTATCTGTTAACTTCGATGCAACGGAATGGTTTAATGTCTGGACAACTATCGATGCCACTCCATATTGATCCAATCATCTAACAAAAAAAAACCAAAGTGAAGGAGATACAAGTCTTTCAAAGTATAGTGATTTTGGTTGACAAAACATTCTCAGCACAAGCTCCACTCAGTAGCTGTTCTGGAGCTTTTGATTGTATCACACAATCTTCCCCAGCAGGTGGAGTCACCCAGTAATGGAATAAGAGCTGTTAACATTTCCATTTTCTGAGCACTTTAGGGACCTCTTGTCAATGTTGGCTTAAAAATTGAGATTGAAAGTTAATTGTTAACCTTGGAAACAGCAGTTGACAGTTGAAAATATTCTCACCACAGCTTCCATTTAGTGACTGTCTCCTGAGGATTGATCACCTCTGCTGTCAATATTAATACCTGTTGGAGATGCTTCCCATCACCTGTTGCACTCTTAATACTCTCACAAAATACAAAGTGAGAGAGATAGAAGTCATTATCACAGTACAGTGTACAATTCAGTTATGTAATAAACGACTTGATAGTTGCATTACTTTTAACACATGACTATCTCTGTTAGTAGTAGCGATAAAACTGCCATGAAGCCAGTTTAATTTTCAAAAAAAATGCCTGGTGAATGTGAAATAACAAGAAATGCTTTATGACAAATACTACCTGAACTTCTACCTGCATTCCCTGTAGTTGCCTACATAAAGAAGAGCAGTTTATTTTTGCCAAAATAAAAAGCACCTCAGTTATCACACCTAACTGGTCCCTGCTGGACGTGGTGTCATTGCTCCTTACATGGGAAGTCATTTTAAAGATCAGTCTGGTAAGTTATATCAATGCCAAATCATTGCAGCATTACAGCAGAGCATGCAGGTTCATACTAGTAGAGACATGCCATAAAGTGAGTGTTTGAACTTACGGAATATGTTGCACTGAACCGAACTATTCCCATGATGCTTAGAGAGGGAAGGAGGGCTCATCCACAGGAGGCTGGGATTTCTTTTTCAACACCCACCTCCAGCTCAGGTCCAGTCTTTCTTATTATTAGTGCAGTTGTTCCTCCTCCTGAGGCATCCTCACTGTCTCTCCCTTTCATTTGAAGCTGTTGAGAGATATTATTTCCCTCTCTTGTCTTTGCCTGGAAATAATCAGAAAGCTGTCTCTTGCTTTCGGTGCGCACTGCTGCTGCTTCATTTCAACAGCGGGTAAGATGAAACTGTTGTTCGGTTTGTTCTTGTTAGTGAATTAACAGGGCGGACACGACAAACAAGTTGCTAAACGACCACTGGGTAACGTTGGTAACATACAACGTTACTGGGTTAACGTTAGTTAGCTAAACTAGCTAACTAACTTTATAAAACATACGTCACAATCATGAAAACAGCATTTTTCCCTAAAGCGGTGACCTGTTGCTTTATATTAACTCCACATGACCTTGAAAACGGACACGAATTTCTTCTTTTACGTGTGAGCTTTTACAGCTGAGGCAATAGATAACGCTAATTTGACGTTACTCTTAACTTAGTTGTCAGTATTAGCTAAAGTATATGCCATATGCCAACCAGTAGCAAACGTTGGGATACATGTAGGTACACCTGCAGCCACTCCTGTGCTCTTGACTTTACACCTGTTTGTTTTATCCCCTGAAACACCTGTCTCTGTTGATTTAGCTAGTCAGACACTTTTTTTCAGCGGGTAACGTTATGAATTTAGGTCACCTAGCACCTTGGCATTCCTCACATTCCCCTTCCGCTGGATAACACACAAACCCTGATGGTAATGTCGTCGAACGTACTTTCTTTTTTTTAATTAACGGCTTTCAAAACTCCCCCTAATGAGAGATTATGGTGTGCTTTTACGATGTGTTTTGAGGGAACCACCAAACTTCCTGGCAGTTTTCCATGTGGAGTGTCAGGCGATTGAAAATTAAATGGAGCGTCATGTTGTATGCGGAATGATATGAAAACTAACCGTTAAAATATAAGATTTCACAAAAAGTAGGGCTGTATGCTGTAGCCTAAGCGGAATGATATAAACTTAACCATTAAAACTGCAGTTCTAACGTTAAAATAGGACATTTAACAAAACATATTCAAAACCAGAAACAACTTGTTTTTAAAAAATGCAGTTGAAACATTTGAAGTAGATGACATACTGAAAGTTGAAGTTAGTTGAAGTGACAGTCGAAATGCAGCCTACTAAAAGAAGTTGAAATGGCAGTTAAATTGAAACTGTAATGTAAACTAAGCACTGAATTTAGTTGATGTGTCAATTTTAAATGTGCCTGAGCAAAGTTGACATCAGTTGAAGTTCAAGCACTGGAACTAATTGAAATCGTCAAAGTGCAAGTGATATATTGAGCTTTAGTGTCAGTTGAAGAGGATGTCAAGAGAAATGAATGTCTGTTTAAATGTATAAACTGAAAGAAGTTGACATTTGAAGTGTCAGCTGAAGTTTAATCACTGAAAGCAGTTGTGTAAATTGTGTATAAACAGTGGAAGTTGTGGGATCTAGAAGAGCTGAAAAAGGTTTGAATTGTAAGCATTAAAACAGTTTGAAGTGTCAGCTGGTAGTGTAATCATTACAATGAATTGAGGTGTCAGTTGGTAGTGTAGCAGATTAACTTTTTTTAAGGAGTAAGAAAAGAAAGCAGTGGAGCCAATGTCCCACAGGTTTCAGTATCACCTCACAATGACAGTATTAGGAGACTGTATTTAGCAGTTGACAGTTAAATGAATTAATATTACACAAGAATGTATTCAGCTGGCACTACGTGATTGCTTGTATTTGCCAAAATTACATTATTGTTAGGAGGTATTGCATTTCAGACTGTTCAAATGAATCTGCACTTTAATTGCATTACCACTCAACAATAATGCAAGATGAACAAAAAATTATGCAGACTTGATATTCAGTGTGATTCAAGTTTAAAGAGTTTACTAAATAATGTTCATACTGTACGGAATGAAGGGTAAAGACCCTGAGGCTGGCCAGTCATTAAAGAGACTACGTTTTCTTGCCAGTCTCGTATGTTTATAGTTAGGAAGCGCTGTATCGGTTACCTGGAGCTCACACTGCATTGCATACATGCATGCGTCACTCCTCCCTCAGATTGCGGACTTGGTAAGGGTACAATTCACCTGTCCATACTGACAGAAACACATTGGCATGCGTTTACATCACACTACACTAAAGGTAAAAACACAGCCAGGATCTAGAAGTTAATGAGTAAACCGTGTGTCAAGGCTGGTGGATGTGAATACCACAGTCATCTGGTGCTTCTGCATTTGAGAAGTTATACCTCTGCGATGATGTGAAACAAATACAGCCTTCAGGGTTTATTAGGAACAAGAGCAACATGGATCACTGGTTTCTTTGTATCAGTCAGCTTTTATGTCCTTCTCAGGCTAATGGGTATAGTTTCAGGGCTGTTAACTGTGAAAATGGCCTGGTTTCACTTGTCTTGTCATGACTAAACATCAGCAAGTCTCACTTGTTTCAGTAGTTGTTGTTGTGGTGTTTTAATTGATTAGGGCCCATGTCTTGTGACACTACTTTCCACAAACACAGCGTTTAGAAGTTTCTTCCCCGTCCCCTTTCTGTCCTCTGCAGGATACTTGGCAGACTTGCTGGTCTTGTTTTGTCTCTTGTAGGGAATGACCTGTATTTCATGCTGCTCTGTTCCCTTTACGCCCAGTGTGGGTGAATCATTTGAGGTGTGGCTGTCACTCACAACAAGGGGCTGAACCATACAACCTCAATATGGCTAATAATATACCATGAGGCTTAGAAACAAGTCTTTAAAGAAAGTAATATGATAAAAGAGCCTAGGAAAAAGTGGTACTGTAAAGTATTTTTGTTTGGTTGTATGCTGAGGAAGTTTGTAGATCGTACATGTAGCTTATGGTACTCTGAAACAAGGAAAGAAAATACTTTTATTTGATTGATTTAAGTCCAAAGCATGTAGTTGCTGCTATTTCTGTCCCCAGAAACAGAAAAGAGTAATGGGAAATATCAGGTGATTTCTTTGGCAGAGTATTATAATACAAACTGGAATGTTGTGACTCTCTTCCACTATATAAATTGCCACTATTCCTCACACTTGTGAAGGTGGAATTAGCAAATATCTGGTATTTTTAGCCATGCTATAGCGGCATGGCCCTGTTCATGGCAATGTTGGTCTTTTGGTTCATCTGTCTGTCGGTCCTTCCACCACTGAAATGTCTCACCAACTATT
Organism: Maccullochella peelii; assembly: GCA_002120245.1. Lineage (NCBI taxonomy): Eukaryota > Metazoa > Chordata > Actinopteri > Centrarchiformes > Percichthyidae > Maccullochella > Maccullochella peelii. The sequence continues at coordinate 7,128 of LKNJ01005289.1, forward strand.
TGATTGACTTCCATGAACTTTTGTCATTCATGGTCCCCAGAGGATGAATCCTTCTGACTTTGTTAATCCTCTGTCTTTTCCTCTAGCACCACCAGCAGTTAGAAGTTTTCACTTCTACTGGATGGATTGGCACAACATTTGGTACAGACATTCATGGTCCCCAGAGGATGCATCTTAATGAATTTGGTGACCCCATTACTTTTCCTTTAGTTGCATCATGAGGTTGACGCAACAATTATTTGATGGATTGCCATAAAATTTGGTACAGACATTGTTCCCCTTAGGATAAATTGTTGTAACTTTGGTGATCCCTTTTTAACTTTTCATTTCACGACTATCATCTGGTCTGCTCAGTGTGTTGATTACTTTCGTTTATGACTAAATACCTGCAAAACTAATGACATTCCCGTCAGCCTCAGCTGTACTTTATGTTTAGTGCTAATTTGCAAATGTTGTCATGCTAAACTAACATAGTGATCGTGGTAAACACTACCCCCCCGGTTAGCATCAGCATGTTAGCATTGTCATTGTGAGCATGTTAGCATGCTGACGTAAGCATTTAGCTCAAAGCTCTGCTGCACCCAAGTTCATCCTCGTAGAGCTGCTTAAGTGATTATCACAATTGTAATTTTCTGTTGATCGGCTAATTGTTTTAGCACTAGTTGATGGGTGGAGCCCTCATGACTGTGAGGTGTTTAGTGTGCTGCAAACGCTCATATTTAGGTTTCTGCTCTTCTTCTGCAGGAAGTGTCAGTGTGTGACAAACGGGTGAGCCAGAGGCTGGCAGGAGAGACAACTCTCCTTTAGTCAAACAGTAATGTGTATGTTTTAGGTGTGTCTGACTTTGAACAACTGCTGTTTTTCTTCTAAAACTCTCTCTGTTAAACTAATAAGCTTGGATACAATCAAAATGCAGTTTGTAGGTGTAGTTTATTTTCCTTGTTCATGCCTCTTGTACTTTTTTAAACATTTATTTTATGCATTGTTCAAGTGTATTTGTTCAGTATGATTTATGTTACCACCCACATTATAGAGCTGTTTTCCTCCTTCTGCCTTACTATAAGCTTTGCTACTGCTGCCTTTGAATCAGGTGCACACAACAGTGGATCTTAGTCTCATTGATCCTCAAGAGCCCATTAGCAATAGCACACATACAGACACTCATAGACACAGCCTGCAGGGTCACTGAGGGCCACTATGCTTTCTGTTGGGGTTGGTACCAAATAAATTCAATCAGACTGGGAACCAAGAGCTTTTTTCTGCATTTTCCTCTTTCGTTTTTGTCCACTGGTTTAACCAGATTTTTCCCCCTTCGTTTTTTCCAGTGAGACAAAGGAAACCATTGAAGACACAACGCTGAAAACAGTAAGCAGAAGTATACATGAACAAGGTGAGTCATTCCTGGTCACAGACATCGAGATGATTGGCTTCATTTAAGAACAGAAATGAGGCACGTTTTCATTTCACAGCTGTATTTGAAAGTATGTGTCAGTCATAGGATTATTATGGAGTCTATTAACATTTTCACACCCTCACCCTGCTGAGATGTGTCTCACAGAGTTGAGAGGAAAATAACAGCTTGGTGATATACATCTCATGTAATGTCTCTTTTAAAGTAGAATAGGAACTGTTGATCCATGTGTGCAAACAGACACTGTACCTGTGTTACTGTAATGATTCATGTCATTTGTAGCTTCCGTTACCATAGTGCAGCCCTGTGTTCTCTGGGACAATTTCTTTTGTTGTGTCTTTGCCTGAGAGCTGGTCTGGCTTGAGCTGTGCTGTCACAGTTTGTCAAACCAGTTCCCTCTCCACAGGGCTAGATTAGTTTTGCAGCAGCCTGTTGTTTGGATTCAGCACCATGAAATGCACTCTCCATTTACGGTCCTTTTTTCTTTTGTAGGTATCCTTTCTATTTGAGGTTTTGAGAGTCCACATAGAGGGGCAAAGAGCATTCAGAAACAAATAATAAAGGTGTGTTTATTTTCATTTCCTGTTAAATAATAAACTCTTAATCCTTGAAATCCTCATTGCTTTTAATGTGGTGCTGTGTGATAATCCATGTATTGACTTTCAGTGGTTTTGTATTGTGGCGATGTGATCATATTGTGCTAATGTTGTACAAAACTCTGTCAAAATTCATGATTCAAAGACTTGTAATAAAACATAAAAAACAATTTATTGTAGGTTATGTTTTACACATTGAAATAGACTTATCTGATGTAACGTATAACAGTGGAACACAGCTCTTGTTATTGAGTGTTAATTTGATGTGTGAATGGCAAATGTATCAAATATATATGCATGCACATTTCCTGTTATGGTGTCTGGACATTTTTAGACAAATGCCATATAGAGTGTAAAAACTTCTTTCCTCTGCACTTGTCCTCTCTTTTTTTCCAAACTTCTTATTTTTAGTCCGTCACAAAGTATTCTTAGTCTATTTATCTCCCTCTCTGTCTGTTGCTCTCTCTCTTTCTGTCAGCTCTGGGGAGAGTGTTTCTCCCCCGGCCTCCCATGGCCTCCCTGTCTGCTTCCTAAGTCCAGGCATGACCGTCACCCCTAAAAAACACAGTGCTCAGCTTGGTTCCTCCTCTCACAACGCCACAAGTCCCAGGTTGGTGAACATGTATTTTAAGAACTAATTTCCACCTTGCGTCCTGTGCCACATTCACAGTACTGACAGTGTCTTAATTTAGTTTTTCCTCATACATGACACAGCTTGTTTTCCAGCCAAGTGTCTGAAATACAGACCAAGTCACATGGTTTTTCCGGGTTCACAGTCGGCCTGATAGAGGTGTGCGGCACAAAACCTGATTCAGAGTCATTTGACGTCTTTTGTTGTTTCAATTTTCGACCTCAAGGTTGTGTTATACTTTGCCTCAGATAGCTCAACCATCCAAGTCTGACAGAAGCTCACACTGAAGGCTTAAAAGCGTTTGTGTGCTTTTTCTTTTGTGTGTGTGTGTGTGTGTGTGTGTGTGTGTGTGTGCATGTTTATGCGCTGACATCACTTTTACCTGTGAAGCTTTATCTCATCACATACCAACTAGATCTGGTCCGGTGCAGATGGATGACATCGATGGCCTGCGGTTGAAGCTCTCCGCTGAGGACTCTGTGTCGCTGGCTTCCTCCTTGGCAGAGCCCATCAACCTCGAAGGTCAGCTGTTTTCATCAGAAACTGCTGACAGCTCCCTGTACCTTTTGTCACAGCAGCATGATGTAACTTCACTGTTAAAAATAGCACTTCAAAGTAGTTTTCATTTGGATGGCCTAGTTTTTATTATTTTTGTGAAGTTTAATCCTCTCCTATGAAATATATGCAACATTGTACAAAGAATCTCAAACACTGTTTTGCACTTTTACTTTATTAATGACATTTTGGTCCCCAAACCTTCATCTGTTAAATTCATCCACTCATATAGTTAATTAACAGTGTGTAAAATTGTATCAACAGTGCGGAATATTGATTTCTTCAGAGTTTCTGTTTCTTTGCACTTGTCAATAAGACCTTATGGTGTGCATAAACCTTTTTGTAACTGGAACATTGTACAAAAAAGAATATTCATTCAGTTGCCCACATGACTTGAAAGCAGCTACTTTTAAGAATACATCCTTCTCAAATAATCAGTGATGTTTATTTCTCTCATATTTTTGTCAATAGACAGAGAAATTAGTTGGTAATGTGTAATGCTGCAGTGGCATCATGTTGGAGATTTTTATAATCCACAATTAGAAGCAGCTGCAATAGTTTTTATTTTATTTTTTTAGAGGAAGGTTTAAGACAGGTTTATTTTTGTAAGTAATGAAGCAGTATGACATGACTAAAACCTGGCGCCATGTAAAGAACATTTTTCCCACAAAAGACATCTGTACGTGACCAGTAATGAATCACTGAGATACATACTCGTATGACCACAAAGCACAAGCCTTGTTTGGGTGATAACAAGTCCTAGTGTGACTTTCTATGCGTCACCCAGATTCCCATTATGCTGAGCTGCGAGGCGAGCTCGAGTCCGATGCCCAGAACCTGGAGGCAGAGTCGTGGAGCGTGGCTGTGGACCAGAACTACCTGAAGGCCCTGAACAAAGAGGCTGTTAGGAGACAGGACGTCATCTATGGTACATCTGTTAATGGATAATCTGTAAACAAATTAATCACTCCAAATCCAAAAACCAAATAGTATTTTCAGTAATCATATCTCATCTTTTAGTGTGTGTGTGTGTGTGTGTGTGTGTGTGTGTGTGTGTGTGTGTGTGTGTGTGTGTGTGTGTGTGTGTGAAAAAACTTTCTCAAGTCAGTCGGTATAGAAGATGAATCTTTGATCACTGATGACACAGTGCATAGTAATTGCACTGTTGAAGCATAGATGACAATGCCTAATTATGATGATGGTGATGGATGCTTTCTTTAATCCAGAGGACCTTTTGATGGTAATAAGTATAATGACTCCAACAATTGTTTTGTCTAACAGGACCAGTTCACCAAAGAATAAATGTTTCCAGCTTTGACTACTGGACTGCTTTTATTTATTTAGTTTTGTTTGCCTGTGCATGTGGGAATTGTTCGGCAGCACTTCTTTATGTGTTGCCAAAAAGTAGCTTCACTTCACAATTTAGAGTTAAATGCCCTGTTCAAGGGCACCCCGCTGGTGGTTGTTGAAGGAGTAAACGGATGTTATTGTCATTGCACCCCACACAAATGTTCCTATATGTTTCAGGCACTCAACCTGGATCTCTTTCAGACGTATTAATCAAGAGATCCATCTTTGTCAATTTCCTAGAGTTGATCCAGACAGAGATGCACCACGTACGCACCTTAAAAATCCTTCTCCATGTCTACATGCACGAGTTGAGGCAGTTTTTGCTGATAGAGGAGGCCAGGCTGGAGTGGCTCTTCAATGGGGTGGAGGCCCTGCTCGCCCTCCACCAGCACTTCTTCAACTGCCTCAAAGTGCACCAAAACGAAAGTCAGGAGGAAGGAAGCCCAAACAATTACCAGATCACACAACTGGGCGATATCCTCATCTCTCAGGTAGGGTAGAGTCATTTTAAAGCCACAGCTACATTTTCATGTAAACCATTGCAGTCAGTCAGTCTAATTGATCTTCTTAAATCAATGGGTTGCAACAGAGAGTGGGCATCCCAGGCTCTCTTTTTCTTTTAATTCAAATGTTTTCCTTTTATTTTACAGACTGTACATTACATACATACATACATACATACATACACAAATGACATATAGAAAATGCAGAACAACATATGTGCACAAAAGCAAACAAGGAAATGTAAGAAAGAGGAGGGGTGGGGCATCACTACTTAATGTAGCTGTGTTTTGTTTTTTTCATCCCAGGCTCTCTAATTAAAAGGGATTGTTTTTTGGGAGGGGGGGGGCAAAACCTCTTGCACGTTTAAAGAAGTTGTTCTTCCAGTGTTGTTAAAGTGACTCTAAAGGGTAACAAACACACCAGTGACATATGCTTTGTGTCAGAAGACCAGCAGCACCCATTGTTTTCTATGTAAACCCACACACAGGCAGCACCCTGATGTGTGTCTCTGAAGGTTGACACACATCAGGATACACTACTGTCCTATTTCACAACTTGAACTCTGCCAAATTTTATCACATTTCCTAGCTACCATATCTTGACTGTTTGTTCCGTCTGTATGACATGTCTAGGGTGTGTCAAATGATGCGATTCTTCACTGCGTGGCAGGTGTGTGTTGCATTTTGTGCCATAAAGCCATGACATCCTGGGTTCAAATCTGGTCTGGGATCTTTGTGATCCTCTCCTCTCTTCCATTGTTCCCTTTCCAGAAATAAACACAACGTTGATATTTTGATATATCTCCTTTGTGTTAGTTTTCAGGTGCACAGGGAGAAAGAATGATGCACTCTTACAGTGTTTTCTGCAGTCATCACACTGAAGCCATCAGCTTCTACAAAGAGCAGCTGCAGAACAACAAGAAACTGCAGCTCCGTATTAAGGTAAGCAATCTGGTCAATTTATGTACACAGATGTGATTTTCTTCAAGACACAGCGAGGCCTGTGGTTATGTTTTGTTACAGAGAAAATGCACTGGAATTGGCAAAACAAGAAGTTGAAGTGAATTAGATGCATGCCTGGAGCATCAGTAGAAGTATCTAAAAGACAGGCTTTGCCCGTGTCTTGAGTCTTGAGAAACAAAACCTTTCTTTGTTTTAACAGAAAATAGGTCAGCTGCCCCTAGTGCGAAGATTGGGAATCCCCGAGTGTTTTCTGTTGGTGACTCAACGCATCACAAAATATCCCATCCTGGTGGAGCGAATCATACAGAACACTGAAGGTGAAATCTCACCACTTACTTGCATCTTAACAAGTCGCTGTAGTTGTTACAGTCTATGCTCAGCCTTTCACTGTTTAGTAGACATTTGACTGAAATGATTGAAATCCAATTGGCTACCTTCTTTGTTAACACAAAAGCTGGCTGGAATTGTCCTATGCATAATCGATTTAAAATATGTCATGCCCCTTTCAGCTGACACAGACGAGTACAGGTCTCTGGTACAGGGTTTGGCGCTGATCAAAGAAACCATCTCCCAGGTGAATGATCAGGTCAGTGAATACGAGAAAGCTGCTCGTCTGAGAGAGATCGGCCTGCGTCTGGAGCCGAAATCTCAGGGCCACCTGAAGGACGGCCAGCCGTTCCACAGGGAGTATCTGATCCAGGGAGACAGGACGCTGCTGCACGAAGGCACCGTCACCTGGAAGTCCTCTGGGAGACAAAAAGGTTTGTGACGAGTTTATTGATATTGTGGCTGTTTGTCTGTGGCTTAGTCAATGACCATTGCTCGTGTGTGTGTGTGTGTGTGTGTGTGTGTGTGTGTGTGGATGGATGGCGTTTTTGCTGGATATCCTTACTGTAAGCAGTTGTCATTAATGTATGTTGAAAATGTAGTGAGATTGATGGTCTGATGATCAATGCTGTTTTCCAAGGGTTTTGTTTCATTTCCCCTGCACTCCATCTTCAATGAAAATTCATATTATAGGCTAATCTGATTTAGAAAATCTCCCCAACAGCATAGTTCATTCACAGCATTTCCTGGTTCATTAAGCAGAGTTTTATTTCCTTGTGCATAAGGAATAATTAAATGACAGATTTATTACAGTGGTGTATATATTACAGTGTAAGGTAGAACAAGACACCGTTAATAACGCTTTTTGCATATTAATGAGCCGCTTCAATGAGCCTGTTTTATACATTACTGAATGGTATCACATCGGCAGTTTTTAAGGTTCTCTACTCATTCAGGTTTGTGACCCTTTTGTACATGACGCAGAACTTTTACACACCTCCGGCTACTCTTTCACATTGCCCTAATGGGGTCACCAAAGGTCAAATTGTAAACCAAAGTGTGTGTGTGTGTGTGTGTGTGTGTGTGTGTGTGTGTGTGTGTGTGTGTGCGCGTCTTATTTGATGAAACTTTGAGGGATGATGCATCAAGTGACTGACAGCTCAGTGGATTACTGCGGTATTATAGTGATGGAATTTGTACTTGTTTCCTTTTGTGTTTTTTAATCGGAGGTTCAACTACGGAGAAAATTGCTTTTGTGAAAGCCGAAAGATTTAGAGAACCTGTGTAGCAGCATATTTTTGTGTCATTGCTTAAGTGTCAAAGATTAATAGTCACACAAAATGAAAGGTTGACATGTCCTATCTGTGGCAGCTTGAGCCAAAACATGAAGCGCTTGTGTTGCTTGATGCTGAGCAGCATTTGTCTTCCTGCAGACATCCATGCTGTGCTGTTGTCAGACGTGCTCCTTCTCTTACAAGAGAAAGATCAGAAACTCATGTTTGCTGCTGTGGTGAGTTCTGCCCAAACAGTGATGAGTCATTTTGGTTAAGATAGATGGAGAAAATTATAGAAAACTCAGTTTCTCTGCAAAAGAAACTTAAATTATCAGTCACTACCTACTTTCTAATTAAACATTTACATTTTATACCTTTTTTTTTTATTCAGTTTCTCTGCATGGACAGAAACAATATTAAGTCAGACACAGACTTCTTTTCCGTAAATCATTGCATCAAGATATGATCGTTATGTGATATCTTATATGTCATGTAATAATCCAGTACCGATTTGTAATAATTATTTGAATCATAACACCTGCTATTATCGTGGCTCATGCAGGATAACAAACCACCAGTGATCTCCCTTCAAAGGCTGATAGTTAGGGAAGTGGCTCACGACGACAAAGCCATGTTCCTTATCTGCGCATGCACCACCAGCATGCCTGAGATGTACGAGATCCACACAGCCTCCAGAGAGGAACGCATCACATGGATGGCGCTGATACGGGAAGCTGTGAACCGGTAAGATGAGGACTTCTAGGAAGAGAGCAGAAGGAGTTTGAGTGACAAATGAATATTTGATAACAGCCTATGTTAATAGCATTGGTGCCTAATGATAAAAAGACTGAAATATAACTGAAATAGTTCTGTGTAAAGGCAGTACATTCATTAGTAATGGCCATGTGGTCATTAAAAGCAAATCCCTTTTGAAAACACAAATTGTATGGCTCTCTGACAATTACATTATGAGAGATCTTGTGTGTGAAGCTGACATGTTGGCTTGAAGGTGATTAGTTTCCAAATTGAAAAGGATTCCTTCTCTTTGGAACAAAGTCTTCAATAAACGCAATGGCAATTTGCCCATTACATTTTAAATTTCATTAGGTAAGTTTTTGAGAAACCTTTTCACTGACCAAAGTGTGGGTAAAAGAGGCATTTTGGCCTGACAATGACAGCTCAGGGAGTCATGAGAGTCGATACGATGTGAGGGTCATGAATATGAATATGCGTACCACATCATGGCAATTACTGTACTTGTTGAGATGCTCTGCTAGATAACAGACTGACTGAAGGACCAGCCTAACTGGTCAAAAAAAAATAAATAATATAATGATCATAAACTTAATTTATATAGCACTTTTCTTAACAAGGCTACAAGGTGCTTCACAGAAAAAGAAAAAAAAGCAGCAGAGATTAAAAAAAAAAAAAACATGGATAAAGAACAGCAGATAAATGTATGTAAATGTGTGCCTTTAAAATATTACATAAAAGACAATACTGAGTAAGATGTCTGTGTGATTCAGCTATCCAGAAGAGGAGCTGTACCGTGAACTGACTGCTAGACTGCAACAATTTCAAGGTAAGACCTTGATGGTCTTTGTTTTTTTGTTTGTTTTCACTGGATGTTTTGTGGTGGGACTTTCTCTTACACAAGATTTTAGAATGTGATTATGGGAAGAGATTGGGGGGGAAAGATAACTGACTGTTTGATACTTTTGATTCTTTTGTTGTACGAGACAGAGTGTTGCCAAAAAATCAAATGCGAGCCAGTTTCATACCGAGCCAAACATAAAGGCCTTAAAAGTCCTATGAAACAACTTTTTGTAATTTTATATATGAAATCATTTTGTTCTGTGGTTCGGTATTCTGCTGTAGGTAGAGTTGTTCTGAGGTATTTGATTGAGAACAGGTTGGAGTGTGTAAGCTAAAAACCTTTATCATATTGTATTTGTTGGATGGAGGAAGCTTGCAAAGTTCAGTGTACGGACAACCTCTTCTTTTTCTTTGTGTGCTGTTTTTTTCTTGTTTTGTTTTGATTTTTACAAATTGAAAAAATATATTGGCATTCATTCTTTCCTTGTTTGTGCGCTATATAAAGCAGGACTCGTAGGGAAAGGGAAGCCATGCTCCGTCAATTTGCCCCACTTACTAGACAAACATGTTGCTTATTTGCTCTTTAGATATTCTAAAGATGAGGGATGACCAAATAAAGAAAAGTCTGACAGAGAAACAGCAGATCTTTGCTGCTCTCTACGAGAGTGTGACGGAGCAGGAAACCCCCCACAAAGGGCTGCTGCTCCGAGGAGACGCCACTGACCTCCAGCAGGGGGAGACACTGCTCAAAGGAGCCCTTGATGAGGGTAAGAGCTGAGACGGTAACATTTAATTTTCAAGAGTTAGCTTCAGTTTTGTGAATCAGTCTTGTTTGTCATGGTGGGAATAAAGAGGCAGTATTCAGTAGTGGTTATTCCTGCATTGGTTAGCTATGAGTCCATATATGCACTGAAGTAAAGATGAAATACACTTTGTTCTGTTTTCCCATACAGCCAAGTCATGACTCAGAGAGCACTGATGGTGTCTTTTTAAGGAGGAGATTGAGGAGTTTTTTTTTTTTTTCTTTTGTCTGCAGTGGAAAACCTGCAGATCCTGCTCTTCTCAAGGTTAAGAGACCCAAACGTACTTGTGGATGAGAGTCAGACGCAGGGGGGGCTGCTCAGGAGGGCTGAGACCTTTGACGTGGCCGATGGTAACCCTGCTGCTAGTGCCATGAAAAGTAAGCGGACATAAAACTAACATGGTTGTAACTCATAGCATTAGTGTGTTGACAGTGAAGACAGCTAAAGGAGGTACAGTAAAACATGGTTAATATTTAATGATAGGCTAACAAAAGTATATGGTTTATTTACTTATTAATGTGCAACTTACAGGATTTATATCATAAAACTTTGACATGCACTTTAATAGAGGTAGTCAGGGACAAAACTCTTTCTTGCATCAGGGAAGTTTACTTATGGGTTACTTTTGGTATATAATACTGTATTTGAATATTTGTTTTAAACATTCATTGCATTCATTTACCTCACAACAAGCCCAATCATTCTGTTAACTCCTTTTTTGTTTTTTTGTTTTTTTAAATCTTTCTGAGCTGAAAAACAAGCTGTAGCTCCATCCTGCTGTTTGTACCTGCACAGTAAATATTATCACAAGCAGAAATTAGCTAACTCTACTCATATTCAATACGTGAAGGTGTTTATTGACTTTGGGTGTGCATGATTTCATTTTCTCAGATGGAGATGCAGCTGAGAGGCCAGGTGGCAGCGAGGGCAGTCCAGCGTACAGCAGTCACACCACTGGTGACCCTCGGCTCGAGGAGATGTACCACTCTGAGAGCCTGGAGCAGTCTGTGAGTGAGACAGATGTGAAGGATCTAAACCTTACTTCCATCTGGTGATAACATATAAAGTATTTACGTTGCTTGTGCTATTTTGCTTCAAGGCTGATGACGACACACAGTTACCAAACTGCAATTTCACCTCCAGTCATTTCCCTGAGGTAGAGGTAACCTTTCTAATACTTGTTTTGTTAATTATTTTCCTTTTTTTCCCATCTGTATTCATTCATGCAGAAATATTTATCTGTCACTGCAATTCTTTTTCTCTGTAGGTGTGTGACAGGGTGATACTGCTCGCACAGAGGCTATACAGCTTACAAGTAAGACATTTTAAATTGCTCTGACATCTATATTTTATTCAGCGGGCACCCCATTTCTACTGGTTTCTTGCAAAAGTGTCTTAATTTAATAATTTGCTTTTGGCTAAATTTGTGAAGCTAAATATGTGATTTGTGAGAAGAATGCCATTTTTATGGTAAATTTCATATGTTTCACTGTCATATATTGAATTCTTCAACATGCAGGCAATCATCGCCCATCAGGACAGCCAGATTGAGCTGCAGCACGCTTTTCAGTCAAAGATCAAGCAGCCTGCTCATCATTACAACAGCGTGCTGCTTGAGCAGGAGAAGCAGCGCAACTTGGAGAAGCAGAAGGAGGAACTTACCAACTTGCACAAGCTGCAGGCCCAGTATCGAGAGGAGCAGCAGCTCTGGGAGAAGGAGAGGGAGCGGCAGAGGCTGCAGATTGAGACTCTGGAGGCTCAGCTGCAACAGAGGGAGGAGGAGTGCCGAAAGTGGGAGGAGAAGCTCAATGAGGAGAAGGCCGAGCTGGAGGAGCTAAAGGAAAACTATCAGCAGGACCTGGAGAGGCTGAGGGAGTCCACAAAATCAGTAGACAAGGACAAGGAGCGTCTAAACCAGGAGAGGGAGCGTCTAGAGCAGCTTCAGGAGAAAATAAAGAAGTACATCCCAAACCCAGGACACTCCAACTATGATTATTCTTCACAAGTGAGAAATAGGATAGGAATCTGATTGATTGAATGTTTATTAACATTATATTATGTTTATTAATGGTATTCTATGCTCACTGAAATTCTGACAAAACATATTGACAAATATTCTTTTCTGTCAGAGTCAAATCTCATCAGGTAGCATTAAGGCTCAGCTAACTTGAGCCTTGATTTAACACTGACAAATCAAATTTAAATGTGATGAAATATTAAAAGGAAGAAAATTACAAAAAGTATTAGAATGTTGTAGTAAAACGTAAGATCATAAAGAAGCACTAGAGTCAGTAGTTAATCCTCACAGGTGGAAGTCAAAGGTGACAGCAGTTTAACTCCCTGATATAACAGAGTTTGAGTTATGCATTTCCTCTTTCTCCCTAGTACTGGAGCCTCTCCAGTTACCAGTCGTTCAGGGGAAGCATAAAGAACGGTGGCGGTCTGATCTTGCCTCCAAAGCTCCAGGTCTGGCCCTCCACCTCAGACCCCACGGAAATTCCTCCAAAGGTTCCACCGCGCAAGGCGAGCATCAGCCCTCTGCCTGCCAAGCCCGCGGCCGTGCAGCAGCAGATCCCCACCAAGCTGGTTACTCCGTCCAAGGGAAAAGAGAAAGGCTTCAAGACCAAGAGGTCGCACCAGAGAACGCACAGCGCAGGTCAGGATACAGGCCTGTTAACTTAACCCTTGTCCTGAAACATGAAGAGATAATGTTTTAAATCTTTGTGTATTTTCTTTCTCCAAAAAAAAGAGTTTTAAAACTGGTATTATAAGCTTGCATTTACAATACAAGAGACTTCAGAAAGAAATCGGCAAATGTTCATGTCTATACGCCGAGAAACATTTGTGGACGAAACTGCCTCATTTTGTTATTTGTTGGTTTGAAACATTTAGCTGCAGCTGGACTTTTAGGAAACATTGTTCATCAGCAGTTGGTCAGTTGGTAGTGCACCAGCTAGCAAATGGCAAGCTCAGTCAGCCTTCTGATTCAGATGTCTTAAAGATTTGGTTAGTGTGCCAACTTGCAGGGTTACATGCAGTTTTACAACTGCTTCAAAAATTGATTCTGAACTGAAACCCCAACACTGACCCCGGTCCTGTTTTTCTACATCCAGCCAACATAGACGTGAACCATGTGGTGCCCATACGAGTGACCGAGAAAGAAGGAGGCAGTCTGAGGGCCAAAAGAAACGTCAGTCCTCAAAGCATCTGCAAGCCAGGTACAGACAATCAAAGAGAAGTTGCTTCTTACTCGGTCATAAAAACTTCACCCTTCATACAGTCAGATTTGTTCTTATTTGAGGTATCCACATTTGATTTGAATGTACTGTGAGCAATGTAGGTTGACTAAAGGTCTATGTTTAGTTTTGAATAATTGAACTATAAACTTGGGTGTTAATGAATTTGTTTCCAATATATATTTAAGCAAGATGGTGCCTCGGATGGTAGCCTCTGCGATGCATTCTCTGAACAAATAAACAAAAACATAAAAAGTACCAGTTTTCAACTCGCCCTTTCTGATTGCATTCACTGGGGAGGCCTTGTTTTTAGCTGTTTGTCTATTTCTATCCATCTTCCAATTGTTGGTAGAATACTTGGCTTTGAAGAGGTGACTATTTTTAGACAACTTGCACACTGATGGTCAAGTGTCTGGAAAAAGCTTAGTATAATTGTTTAGAGAGGGAAATTAATAATTAACTTAGTAAAAAAAAAAGTTAATATTTTTCTTTATTTAATATCATTTGGAAGTTAGTGTGACACAATTATGTTCCGTTTGGATTAATTATGGTATTTTAGCTAACAGGTGACACGAGTGTGGAATGTCTGTACAGCAGCTGTAACACTGATCGCCTGCAGGCGGCATTTTAATTTGCTGTGCCTGTAGGTGGCGACATCAACATGTCTACATCTGTAGGTCTAAACTGCTGCTGCTGTTTGTTTCCTTTCCTGTATGTGGTGCACGTTGTAGAACTGGTTAGTGAACAGCTCCCCCTTGTGGAGAATCTGCCAAACATGAGTGAAGAAGTTTGACAGTACAAGCCAGTTTAATGAGGTCCTTGCCAACCAAAAAACAGGAAAAGTCTTCATGATTTTTATGAATCACAGGCCATTAAGGTCGTGCCCCCCTCTTCCAGCAAGTGGCCACTGTTTTTGCAGAGACATTTCTCATGTTATGTTTATGTTATAATCATGACTCTATTGCTGCCCTTGCTGATAAAATCTAACACACTAAAGTAATACATTTTGGTATACACCTCCTACTTGAATCATTATCAGTTTATACTATCTGCATGCAGCAGAGGAAATTATGTGTGTCAGGTGTTGCTGTAATTTTACAGGTACCTACTGTTGCTCCACTTATTTATTTTTCACTCTCCCTTCAGGTGTCTTTGACCCACCAGGATCTGTTTACAACGTAAAAACTACTCCGTCCTTCAGCACACAGAAGAGGAGCACCATCAGCGAGGATCCACCACCAGCGCCGCCTCCTTTTCCCAAAGATGTTCTCGAAATGGGCAAAGAGAAGGTAATATTCTTTTAATCCTAAACTACAGACTGGAGTTTGGATGAGGCCTTGTCCATCAGAAAGACTTACACACATGGAAAGACTGATGGAGCTGTTAAGACATTGGACGTGACTTCATGACGTCCATGTGTGTCTAGAATGAAGAGGACGGTCACTGTTATGAAATTTTATCACTGAAAACCAGCTGGAAATTTTATCAATGAACCAGCTGTTTGCGTTCAAACTAGCTGGGAAAAAAGCGAAGAAATATTTGTGGTACGTTATGTACGTGTGGTAAGTTGTTCAAAAGATGAAAATGTTGCAACAGGCTTTGCCAAAGACTTTTATGAGAAGTTTTTTTTTTTATCATTTTCATTTTAAATGGAAGTAGGTTGCCTTTAACCATTTAGCACTCAAGTCAACTCTTAAGGTCTTTACACACCGGGGACGTAACAAATAAACGTCAGAAAAAGCGAAATACTCGCCTGCAAATATTTACTCAACTACATCCAAAAGTAAACTAATCTTCTCACTATCCTGCATCCGGCGGTGCTGCTCCACACATTGAGTTCATTGTCTTCCAAATGTTTGTGTCATAATACAGGGTGATGAGAAACACAAACAATCAACAGGTCCGGAGTTGTGATGTGACGTCTGTTCTGCACAACATGCTTGGCTGATGCCTTTATTCGCCGTGCGAAAGCGCAGAAAAATCGGCCTTGTTCTGGGGAAAAAAAATGACGTCACTTTTTCGCCTCATGACAAAAACAACAGTTTGAAAAACTATATTGAGGTGCGAATTAAACGCACGAAAAAAAACGTCTCCGGTGTGTAAAGACCTTTTTAAGCTTTCTTTTTCATTTAATGAATGATAAACGTGGTGTGAGGAAGCTGTAGATTTGCCAAGTTTACATTTGTTTAGATATGAGGTAGGGCTGAACAATAAATCAAAATATTATTGAAATCGCAATATGGCCAAGTGCAGGAGCTGCAATTTTTTGATGAAGGTGAAATGGGTCATAAAAAACATACCTTTTTTATAAATTAAGCATTGTGGCGCTACAGAGATCATATTCTCCAGACGTAAGGGAACATGCTTGTTTGGTACAGACCCCAGTCAAAATCACATCATCTTTGTTGCATTTAATTTTCACAAAAAAGAATGTAATTAAAACATTTTTGCATCTCGTTCAACCCTAATATGAGGTGCCACGTTTTATTGCAGAAAATCAGATAACCTTTAAATATGTACTGTGGTCTTGCTCCTCAGTATGTGTTGTAATCAAATCATAAATTAATTGGGTGTGTGGAAGAAACTACATTTTGGCTGTAAACTTATTGTTTTGTAAATACTATCAGCTGTTTTGTGCACTTCCTGACTTGAGACAGTGACAGTCCACAACACAATATCATATCAGCAAGGTTGTTTCAGCTGCTGGAAGCATATATTTTATGAGAATGTAACAGAATGAGTGTAATTTACTGTTAAATAATGTTGTGGCATAATTTAACATTTTAACATTATGTTTTTGATTTTCTCTGGTAGAGACACATTGACTGCTGTCATCTTTTGGTTCCATGTAAAATTTCTTCCACATCCCAACTAATGGGTCATGGAATAAAAAGATGATTGACTTGACAGCATTGAGTTTTACTGAATTAGAGGTGACTCAAAACAATAAGTGATGTCATGGTGCATGTTTACAGTATTTAAAGTCTTAAAACAATAGGCAGGTGCACATATGTACATTAAAACAAATTCCACATTCCAAAGTTCATCTGACGCTAATATGAAGCTTCAGCAGTCTGACAAATCATGTGAATATCTTCCAAAATTACACTCAGTCTCTTAAGGACAAATTTCCCTCTTTTTGCCACTGTCCCTCCTCTGCAGCTCAGCAGGGAAACATAAATGGGGAATGTTGTACTAAAAAGTCTGAAGACTGCTGAAGCCTCATGTTAGTTGTATGTTTTATAGTTCTTCGTTGAAAGGCAGGTTGCTTAATTTCCCTTGTTTAAATAAATGGGTGCCTTTTTAATATGGTGTTAGTCGCTTTAGAAAGGCATACACGGCACTCTGTGCAAACCCATCCATTAAAAAGCATGTTAGTTAGTGATCCAGTATATGAACAGCCCTCCACTTTGAGTGACTGCGCTCGAGCGACAAAGAGACTCTTTGTCAGACTGCAGTTTCTCTGCTGAGTTTGAACAGATCAGCAGTTGACCTTTTTTCCACAGATGGAGGGCCACGATACAAAGATGCATTCAGACTCAGAAACCGCTGCAAGGGGCTGAATTTATGTTTGGCATCAACTTATCTGAGAGCTAACACAGACGGCATCCTGAGTGGAGCTGCTGAGAAGTCCTTTCTAAGCCATTCAAACAAATCAAAACCTCTAAACCAGAGTTTTAATTCGGTGTAATGTTGTGCAACAAAAACAAAACCCAACAAATATCAGATACAATGTTTCTTTATTATATGTATTCTTCAACAGAGGCATTAAAAACCACTTGTGACAACAAACTATACTGGTGAATGAATAATCTCCTGTCCTGGAAATCAGAGAGGGCACATATTCAGACAACTGCTGTCATTTCACCTCTGACCAAATTATTTTGACCTTTTGACCTCAACTTCTACACAGAAACATTGAACTTGGTTAATAGGCATCGTAAATGAATATATCCATACTGATGTACAGAGTGAAGTGACAGGTCAGAAAAGGAG
>LKNJ01005290.1:0-24361 GCA_002120245.1 Maccullochella peelii
GCCTCCCTCATCTTTTTAAGTGGGAGAACTTGCACAATTGGTGGCTGACTAAATACTTTTTTGCCCCACTGTATCTCCGTCTTTAACGCGTATGCATAAAACAGAAAAGTAAACTTTACTCATGATGACACACAATCTGCACCTCAGATTACAAACTGCGATTCCAGGCTGCTGCCTCTGTTAGATAAATGACATGTACATCTGCAGGCACGGAAAAGTGGTCCCTCAGTGTCCTCAACATACTTTCAAGTGAAACCAGACCTTTTGTGTGCTTTGCAAAACAATGTCTAATGTCCCAACTTCTTCTTGTTGGGACATTAATTATAAACAACAAGCTGTGCAGCCTTGGCTACCTGTGCTTCGTGCAGCAGCACATACAGAATCTGGGCTAACCAACACCTGCTCCAAAGATGAAACATGTCCTGGGTTGTACAACTTTCCCAGCAGCCACACCTCACAGATACTGTAAATCTCCACTAGCAGTGTGTCATTTCTTTTCAAGGGATGATTTGATGTCTTCAAACACTCATTATGGGTCATTATTTCCACTATTTGTCTTTGCTGCAGTGAAGCCATACACGGTATTGGCGGTTTGGTATTTACTAAGTATCGGCCTGTGAAAATACAGTATATTTTAGGAATGAAAAAGATCGGTTGTGCTACCAAGCTGCCATATGCCACCTCTAGGCTACAGGGTATGACATATCCAGATACACACACACACACACACACACACACACACACACACACACACACACACACACACACACACACACACAGACATGACACATTCCCACACCAATCCTCAGCCTCACACATCACATCAGATCAAATCACGTCACATAACAGGAAACAGTTGTATACCGTCATCAGCCAGCGGCTCTGCTGCAACCCAACTCTTCTGTAGCCGCACACATTCCTGCTCCTCACTACTGTATGTATGTCCTACAACTAAATGCCATTTGAGAGAACATGGTAATGAGGCCAGGCTCCTTTTTAATTATCCTCCCATAAATGTCATTTGCTGTTCTTCTGTGATAAATGCATTGTATACTTTCTTTATGGATTGATGCTGTCTTTGTTTATGGCAGCGTTGCAGTCACTGTGAATTGCATGTAGGTGCAGCAGAGATCAATTGCATGTACTGAAATGCAAACAGACAAAGCTTCCAGGTGACATTTAAAAACCTTTGTCCTTACTTCGTTTACAAGCTGTAATTACAGAGAGGAATAGGGTCAACACAATAGAAAATCAATCAGAGAAACATGGTACAGGAATCACTGTTGCTGCTGTATGATACTCAAAGATAAAATACAACACATACTGCCATCCTCCCTTTGTTTCTACTCTTTCACTCTGTTTCCATCTGTCTCTCCTGCTCTCTCTTTCAACCTCACACATGATTCAGCACTTCATGATTCAGCACACTTTCTGTGTGTGTGTGCGCACTTATGCACCTGTGTCCCTGCATGAGACTGAGGGCGGTGGCCTCAAGGCACTGAGGACTTGGCATAGCCTATTCTGAGTCCACAGGACTCTATAAACCAAAGCCGACTAATCTGCTTTGACACCAAACTATCTGTTGCTGAGGTGGCAAATTACAGCACAGTGGCTTCATCGTGATCTCCTTTTTTCACCTCACAATGCCCGTGCCTTCCGTCTGTTTATTATGTTCGTTGGTGGGATTGTGATATATTCATTTTCAACTAGTGCTGAAACAATGAGTTAATCAACAGAAAGTGAATCATCAACTATAGATAATAAAGCAATTGTTTAAGTAATTTATGAAGCAAAAATGATTTTCTCTGTTTTCATATCATTGTAAACTGTAAAAAGCAACTTAAAGACATCACCTAGGGCTCTGGGAAATTGTCAAAGAAATAATATACACAGAGAAAATAATTGCCCTATTTTCAACCTTCTCTTGTCTTAGACCTTGACTTTAAATTTCGGTTTTCTTTACATGAATGTCAAATTTTGTAACACTAACAAGTGGTGTATGCAACAGATAAAGAAAAGCTATTTTTATAACGATGTATACCAAAAAGCATCTTTGAAGTTTTGTCTTGGCTTTAATTCAGCATTAAACAACAAAACCACAAGACACTGTGCAGACAAATTTACCACCTCCACTGTCGGTCTGTTGACATTCTGTGTCTAAAGATGGAGGAGTTAAAAAAAAGGTCGGCTGTCAGACTGTTGCACAATAGCATGGGTTATTTCAGTGGAGACCAAATTTAGCAAGTGTAATGTAGTTAAAGTCTCCTCTGCTGCTTCCACACAGTGAACTAGATACCCAGGTCAGTTGGCTCACATTTTCCCCCTTTCAGATCAATTTACCGACTGAGCTGTGAATCAACCATGCACTTTGCTTAGGACAAGGTATCCCTACAGACACTATAATTAAACAGATTACTTGCATCATGCTCTGCTGTCGGCTGTAGCAGATACTACCTATAAAAAAAAATAGGCAGCTTAAGATACAAATCAACAACCAGTATCTTTTCCAGACAACGGTTATTAGCGGTGAATTAATAGAACAATCTGATCTTGAGAAGTGACTCAGTCTGTCACGTTGACATTCACGGAAACAGGTTGTACTTTTGCATGACGGCTCTGTGATTCTGATGCTGACAAAGTGGAGCCGCACATAGGGGCTAGCATAGCTGCCACTTCCTACAGGCAGCTGCTAAGTGCCTTACACGCATTTAGTTCACTTTCCTATGAATAAAGCTCTAATTGCATGCGAGAGATCATAAAATAAATCGACATCAGAAAAAATTACACTTCTGGGCATATTTGTGCCACAAACCTAACTCATGATGACACAATGGCATGAGATGATGACACAGTTTCATCACCAGGAGCACCCTTTCAGAAGCACAAAAAAGAAATTGGAAAAGTGCACTGTATGTTTTATCAATGTAGCGGTGCGTCACTTTTGGGTAGGAATAAAAATAAATAGTAAGAATAAAGTAAGGTGGTAGCAGAAGGTGAAACTGGTAACATTACCTCATGTGCTGCTACTGCAGTATGTTTATACTGACAATAGGGGGTGGGCATCATTCTGTAACTCACCATGTGTGACAATGTGTTACAACAGTATCAAAATACAGTTGACTCTGCAACATGACCAGACAACATGTATTGTGATACGCCACAGTATGTAATAAATATAACTAAAGAGGAAAACAAGCCCTAAATTGGAGGGGAAATGCATCAAAATATGTATTAATTCTATCATGAAGTATGTATTTGAATAATTTTGTTTGACAGTGTGTAACACAGCAGTCTGTGCCACACACATGCACAGATGATGTGCCATCATTCAAATGTGAGGCCTCAGCTGCCACAAAGCAGAACAGTTTCACAGTTAAATGTCAATAGGACAAATCTCCCTCAGTGTCATAAGAGCATATATCATGATGTTACAGCTAGTTCGTCGATAAAAAATATATTGTAATATATTGTCCCAGCAGACTAGAAGGAATTATACTAGCTTAGACTAATGTTAGCTCTCTAGTTATGCAGTTTGCTAAATTAGCTTTCAAAATGTCATACTAATGCATTGATTTAAATAGCCAACGCAGCATCACAGAGAGAAACAATAGTTAGGTTCAAATAGATGTCTTATAAAAGCAGAGAAAAGACTGGGTAAAATTGTAAAGTAAAATTGATGTTTTTATTTTTGCTAGGTAAAAAGAGCTACTAAAACTCAGAATATTTAGACTTACTTGGAAGGCGTACCCCATATATTACATATAGTACCTTATATTGACCATAGAACAGTAACAGAAAGTGTCAGTTTTCTATGTCTGAATATGACCACAAACGTCTCAAAAGCTTTAGCCTGAAGCTTAAATGCTCCTCTTTTTAGTGTATTTATAATTATAGTCAATATACCTTCCACTCAGCATAGGCATAGTACTAGATTATAAAATGTGCCATTATTTACAGTGAAACATAAGTTAAGTAATACAGTATATCAGTAAACTAAATGCAATGCTATAAAGATCAGGTTTACTGATTTGTTACTGATAAGTCTTAAACCATAGTAGGGTAACACACAAATTCTGCCTGGGGCCTTAGAAAGGGTACAACCACCCCTGGGGGCTGGTATGCTGCCACATGCCCAACCTGAGCCCCTTGTGCTTGAGCTGGGATCTGGCGGGAGGCCTGGTGGCAGTGATGAGCCAGATGTGGCACTGGGAGCTGTGGGGATTCTCTACAGCAGTTTAAAAATATTATCCCTTCAGTCTGCTTTTGCATTTTTCTGTTAAATACAATAAACCAAAACCAACACTGGACCGGGTGGTATCTTAATCTATTCCTGGTAGCACAAATCATGACGATCTCTACGAACATTAGCACATATCCAAAGGTAACAGCAGAAGTTGGAGACTGTTGTAACTGTAAGGTCATTGGGATAATTAGCTCTGTATATGAGAGGACTTGAAATAATAAGAAAAACACAAGGGCAGCAGGGTTTGAAATTAATAGGAGAAGGGGGCAAAAATGCCCTTGAAAGATCTAAAAAGATGAGAGGGCAAAAAATGCCCCTGATAACTGTTCTCATTATTTCATTGAATTATTAAATACTCAGCCATTAAATGCGATTCCTCTGTGGGCTACTATAGGTGAGTGGTAGGGACCTATGACTAGAGGATTTTTTTTCCAGTGATCTCTGGGTTGGAAATATTGAGCCATCACAAAAAAAAAAGGGTTTTTTTGGCAGCACGAGGGCAGCGGAACAAGCTGAAAACACAAAAAATATCAACAACTATCAACATTAGCATTCATTTGGGGGTCGTGTTCCTGGCCACCTGATGAATATAAGTCCAATATTCACTCTCCTTTTAGGTCTGTTTTGGTTTCCACCAACTCCTGAGGGAAATATCTGGCGCTTTGGCTGCTGCTAAATGCTCCACTATGTTCACCAGATAGTCGCTAACTTGGTCTGTCTGTTGTTTGGTGCTGGGTAGGTAGTGTACAGTGTTATCAGATTTCAGTACAGTAAAGTAGCGGCTTTAAAACCCAAATAATGAGCTTAAAGATGCTAAAACGCTCCGTAGAGCTGAGGGGAACTGCAGAGTCGGGTGATAATTCTCTGTGGGTTCATTACTACAAGCAACACTTTTCACATTACATTTGACCCATTGTTAATATGAAAATACTGATTGGTTAAAACATAATGCTTATTTCACACAAAAACATATTGTAAAAGAAATTTACAAAAACAGCGCACCAGCCTCCATTCGGTTGGTGCTTGTTTAAATTGTGGTGTTTGAGTACACAGCATATTTACTGCTCTGCATGACCTTCACTGTACGCAGCAATTTCCCTAAGCACTGTGCATTGCATTAATCATGTGCGAGCAAACAAATGAATGAATGATTGAACAAACATGCGGGGAATCATGCATACTGATAGGAATAATAGCATGAACACCAAGTGAGCTGGAGTCAGAGCCTGAATAACCAGAAATCACAAATTCCATCTTTCTGGTGATATTAAAATCTAGTAGAGGTAATATTAATGCTTATTCAAACTTTCTCATCAATATAGATATTTTCTTTTTTTGCCATCATTATTTTTCCTGACTAATTGGCACAGCCAGATGGAGTCATATTCTCTCTGAGTGACAATTGAGTGAGTTGCTTAAATAAGATGCATCAGTTCCTTTGTGGGCACTAATACTGTAGCCATTCAGCTGTTTTACTTAGACACTTCCCAGCAGTACTGTCCCTAAGAGGTTCCTCTTTGTGCAAAAGAAAGCTGAGTATTTACTGAGAAAACCTGAGACGTGAAATAAAAGGTACTCATTTCAACACACATAAGCTAACTCTTTAGAATCTTTTTAACATGTATTGTACATCTCCAGTATCCATCATACTAAGCAGGAAATTTGTGCTCCTGTGAGGTAAAAATGAAGCTTGAGGAGTGTGAGGCCTGTGAGAAGAAGACCAACACATGATGCAGATGCAGCTTCTGCCTGCTACAGACCTTTGGCGGGTGTGATATTAAGATCTATGAAAAATATAGAGGAGTATAGTTCTAACAGAGAGGGTTGACGAACCAACAAATCTGACATAGCCCAGTTCTGACTGTCCAGCCTGTGCTGATGAAATAACGACCTGCTTAACTTCGCAGATGGAGGGAAGAGATGGTGACAAAGTGAAAAGGGAAGGGGGGGGGCAGGGAGCACATGACAGATGAAGGAATGACGGACGTACAGGCTGGAAGATGATTTATTGTTGAAACTCACTGTCTGAATAACTGAGTCCATCCCAAGGCTGATGTAATGATGGTTCACTGCTTGAAACCCATTATGATGGCAGGAGACTGCATTTGTCCCTCCATTAAAATGCTAATCCTGCATCCTACACCTAACATGTTACGACAGTTTGGAATTTTTCCACCGAGCGCCTTTTCTTTCCTCTCACGTCTCCTGTGGATGTGTCTGATTCGCTGTTGTTTTATTATCCACTGTGTCTATTTAATGTGGTTTCACACAAAAAAAACTACGTTCAATTTCTATTCTGTATTTTTAAGCGCACTGAGGTTAGACACAACATTATCTTGAGAAAGACAGAGTGCTAAAGGAGGATGACATACCGTGAGTGAGAGAAGGCATGTGAGGGGGAGAACCAGAGGAAGAAACAGGCAGAGTTTGATAAGTAGAGAGACAAATGGAGACAAAGAGGAATGACTGAGCGTGAGAGAGATGAACGGGCAGGGCTGTAAGCTCTGCTGTTGTATCCAAGCATTATGACACATCCCTATATACTGCACTGCCTTCCTCCCCCCATGCTCACTGCAGATTTTCATTAACCTTGCGGCACCATCTATTTGTGTTTCTAACCTGGTCCATACCATCTCATCCTCCCACTGCTTACAGCTCTGCAAACTAGACAGCAGTATAATACACAGTACTGCCCTATCTGAAATTTATAATCAACTTCCTACACATTATGTGCATGCCAAGATAACACCAAGCAACTGCAATCCATATGGTGCCCACTTTTAAGAATATGGTTTATGGTTTATGTTTAAAAACTTTTCCTGATCCATAAGTGTTCACTGATCCATAGCATGGGGGGCTGGGAATTGGACATGCTGCACACTTGTACTATTTACACTTAAGTTCTGGCCAGATTCTGTTCATGACTAATGTGCATGTAAATGCTTATGTTCACAGGTTCATACCATTTAGTTTACCAAATGCATCTTTAAACAGTAAATTATGTATTTTTGCAATTCCATTGTTAACTGATAAATCATTGAAGCATACAGTATGCACTCCCCAAAGAATGTAAGCTCAGGTTGAGCCCTGACAACAACACAATTTGCTTCAACCAGTGTAACAAACAGCATGGATAACAGCAGCGATAACAACAGGGGAGTCAGACAATAAGGGAGGGACAGGGAGCTGTGGGGCAAGGACATTCGAGAGAAAGAGAGAGAGAGCGGTTTAACCTCGTGGATGTTCATGTTATAGTTAGAAATGAAGCATTTTTTCTGAAAAAACTGAGGCAATTACTTGTGATTTCTGATTCTGAATTAATTTCACCCATCAATAAGCTGAAACTGACATTATCACTTGTTATCCACAGATAAGCCTTCTGACCAGTGGTAACTGACAGCACCTAATAGTTTTATACTTGCATAATTATATCTGTGCATTAACCTTTCAAGGTTGTTGCCATGCTGCTGGGAAAAGCACCCAGCCAGAGAACCACCACGCAGCACAGAAATATAAACAACCATAACTCTTACTCTGCATTATTGCCCTGCTCTCTGCTTTCATATGAATCCCTTTTTGTAGTTTTTTTCTGTTCACTGATGTGCACAGACAAACATATACGCACCTCCTCCCACTGATGTATGTATCTGATGAGTCGGGACAGTCTCAACAGACGCAGAAGACTGAGGATCTTGGTGAAGCGGACGATTCGCAGGGCACGAGCTGTTTTATATACTTCCGAGTCAAAGCCTTTCTCCACTATTAAAAAGATATAATCCACTGGAATGGAGGAGAGGAAGTCCACAACGAACCAGCTCTTCAGGTAATTCATCTTGATGACCTTGGGGTCGAGGATGATCTCGGAGCTCTCCTCGTTGACGATCCCCGTCCTGAAGTTCATGACCAGGTCCACCAGGAAGATGGTGTCCGAGGCCACATTGAAGACGAGCCAGGTGGTGGTAGTCTGCTCTGAGAAGAAGGTTATTCCCACAGGAATGATGATTAGATTCCCCATCATCATGATGAGCATTATCAAGTCCCAGTAGAACCTGCAGAGCAACACACATGAATCAGTAATGCAAGGGAGAAAGCATGTTGTAGAAAATGAATACTGACAGAGTGTATTCACATAGGTGCAAGTGTATTCACATGTCCAAAGAATGTGAATACACTTAATGACTTTGCCTGAGAGTATAAAGGTATGAAGCTGCCCAATTTTTCATCAAAATCCTCTATTAAGGCTAGAGTGAGGCTAGAAAGCTTGAAAATAAAGAATATACAGAGTCTACAGCGACATTGGTGCTTTGAACTAAACGCTAACATCAGCATGATATCATGATCACAATGGCAATGCTAACATGCTGATGTTATGGTAGGTAGAATGTTTATCATTGTCACCATCTTAGTTTACCACGTTAGGATGCTAACATTTGCTAATTAGTAGTAAACACAAAGTACAGCTGAGGGAAATGTCATTCATTTTGAGGACATTTGGCCACAAACCAAAGAATTGGACAAATTCAAATGTATACCTAATGAAAGAGGATCACCAAAGTTATTACAGTTCATCCTGAGGAGAACACAAATGTCTGTATTTCATGACAATCCCTCCAATAGTTGAGACATTTAACTCACAACCACAAATGTGAACTTCATACTTCATAACTAGAGGAAAAGTCAGAGGATCACTAAAGTCAGCGGGATTCATCCTCTGGGGAACATGAATATCTGTACAACATTTCATGGCAATCTATCTAAATATTTGCTGAGATAGTTCAGTCTGGATCAAAGCAGCGCTCCGACCGACCAACCGCCACTCTTAGAGCCATGCAGCTAACATGGCTAAACAACAATGTTGTGGATGTGCAGAGGGTCTTGGGTTCTCACATGCTTTCGTAAAAGGGAAGAAATAAGCATAAGGTCTAGCTCTGACGGCTACATATGCTTGTGTTGTTACCAAATCTCTTCTTAGTCTATTGCAAGTCAGGGCCCAAAGTTAAGTTCAAGGACATCGGGAAATGTGCTGCCAGCACTTACTGTATGTATTCAGGGCCCTGTTAGAATGAGACCCTCCCATCCTTCCTGGCTGTGTTAATGTCCCTGCCCTCTGTCTTGTGATGAACAGAGCCAGAAGTGATTCATCAACACCTTTCTCTTTTCACGAAGTGTCCTGGGCCTCGATAAAGGCCGGGCAACCATGAATGAAAATAGATGCTTTCAGGAATCCTATCTCATGCTAAAAACTCTCCACTGACGCCATCCCTGCTGCCTGACTGCCTGCCTCTGCTCTGCCTTGCTGCCCGTCCATTGCTGCTGCTGAAGATGGAAATGGACTGGCTGGCTGGTTGGCAGGCTGCCTGTCTGGCTGGCAGACTGGCCACCCAGTAATGGATCTGTTTGAATGAATTAAGACAGGGCCTTGGCTTTATAAATATCCACAGATCATGTGTCTGATAATTGTCTTCACTTCAACTAAACAGCGGCCATCTAGGTGGTTCATAATACACACCATAGGTTATTTTTACACCAGCAGGCATTGAATTGGGGACTTTGGAGTGGGCTCTTCATATGGAGAGCCTTGACTTAACACCCTGAGTGGGACATCAAAGCACAGAACATGATGCATTTTGGAATATTTGATGCTATCCATTCCTCTAAAGTCTGAATGGTAGCAACATGCTTGTGCAACAATGAAAATGCTACAATTTTGAATACACACACACTATTGACAACCTTTCAGTCTATTGATGCCCTTTCCGCTGACATGCCAGGATAATGTGTATGTGGCATGAGTTATTCTTATCTATATTTAAATATGTAATAAGAGGCTGCGGTGAAGACATCTGCTATGATTCATCTTTTCAATTGCTTCATAACAAGATACACTGAAAAGAACTATATTCATATCTGAGGGGAACAAGAGCAAAGATAAAGACAAAACCATGATTATAAAGACATTTTTAGGGATCTTTTTAATCTGTAGAAATCAAATTATTATCTTTAGATAGTTTATTAGTATGTGGTTAATAAAAGAGAGATATATTAGAACAAAGAGAAAAATAAAAGGAACAGTTTATAAACAAGACCTCAAAAAGTCAAAGTTCATGATCTAAAATAAAGTAATTTATACAATAGTGTGTGAAAAAGTATCACTGATTGTTTTGTTTTTTTATATTGAAAACTGTAAAAACTAAAAGTAGCAATACAATATTAAATTGTTAAATTGATTTGAAACCAGAGCAGAAGTCACACAAAAAAAACAACAGACAGGGTTTAAAAGGAAAAATCTGAAACATCACCACATAAGAACTCAATATCAGCATCTGTTAAATTGCCATGTTTCAAGTAATACAAATGCTGGATGTCTTCCAGTCATTAACATAGCCAAAAGCCTTATTTTGAAAATGAGAGCCCACGGAGTGCGCACATCTCTAATATATTTCTATTTCTCTCACGACTTGGGTAGGTGGAATTTATACTGTACCTGACCTCTAAGACACCCACTTATCTAATGAATAAAACATTGTGTTTCACTTCTTGAATTAGAAACTATACAACAGGAAGCCGCAAAACATGCTGCATTAGAAAGAAGTTGTTTACAAAGTTAGTAGTTAGTTGAAATCCCTGACAAATGAAGAGCATTTTGGATGCCCCCTTTCTTTTTCAGTCGCAAAGTGTGCCAATGCATTCAGCTCCAACAACAGCTCTAAGACTACACCCAGCTCTTGCTACATCATTGTATTAAGCTCTTGCTTCGATGCTCCAACTATGAGAATGCACTCAGCCCCAGTTAAACCAGTAGCTGAGAGCAGTGCACCCAGCTGTAACTGCAGCTCCTATAGTTCAGCAATGCACTCAGTCACCAGCCCCGTGGACCTACCTAAAACAGGAGCTGGAGAACCCAAAAAAAGAAAAACCATGAAGCGCTGATGATCAAACTGTAGCGGCCACCCCTGTGGTAGATCAGAGAACCAGCTCCAGCCGAGGCAGAGGAATCGTTATCGGAAGAATCCTGCTCCAAATCAAGCCAGCTCTTCTTGTAGGTTTCCTCCCTACAACAAGTGCTCCATCATAATCAATGCCAGACCTCTCCTGCCAAGCAACAGAGGGAACCCCACACAATCTTACTCAACACAGCCCGACGCTATCCAATCGGCACTGTAATGAGAATACCGTGCTACAAGCAATCACGTACGGTACTGATGTATACAGCGAGAAAAATATGGACTTCAAATCAAATAAAGGGAGGTCGAAGTCATCTATGACTGGTGAGGTTACTAAAACGCAGCATATGAATACAGATAGTCGACCAAACATCATTCTATGTAGATCCGTCTCTTGGAGGGGCAATACATATGTTTGAATTGGCTACAATGTTCTTTGGCTTTACTCAATCCTTAATCATCACATAGAAGCAGTTCTCAAAGGCATAGTAAAATAGCATTATTAAATTTGGGCTTCTAATCACACAGCCATTGAACAATGACTGCTTAATAATTATGGAACATCTGAATCCTCAAATTGGAAAGTCATTTTTATTAATAAAAACATGTAATTTTCAAGGACCTGAAGAAAGATATTTTCCACACAATACATTCTAGGTAGCATGACAAATTTAAATGGCAAGAAAAATGATGGTGAGCAAGACGAGCAATGTGGCATTTTAACTATGAGACTTTGTAATGGCTAAAAGACACCCATCTGTCTTTGCCAAACACGGCCTCTTTAAAACAGACAAAAAGAAAACATCACTGAAAGTCTTTTAGGATACGACAAAGGCCTCTCCTTAGCATAACCAGAGGTGTATGAGGCCATGCATGAGGCCTCTCTAAAAATCTATGAATAATGAATATTACTAACCTGCCATTAATCTTTAAGCAGCCACTGTGTACAAAGAAAATGTTGGATATTGAGTTTCAAACACTCGCACAAAGCAATATAAAGCCTGTGTGAATAGTAGTGTCATTCATGGACTGTACTTATGTAAGACTTTTCATTAAAAGATCATGCAATGTTTTTTGTTTTCTCTTTTTGGTCATACGAGGTTCTGCCACAGTATACAAAAGAATAGGGGACAGTAAATGACAATGAAAGATTGCTAGTGATATACACTCCTGTAGCAAAAACCAAACAAACAAAAATAATGAAGTTGTTAAATTAAGCCCTACAGTGTAGACACAGATTACCTTTAAGCTACAGTACAAGGAGACCTGCGAAGCAAAGTGTACACCTGCACCGCCATCATTTATGCACCAGCATGATAGGTAGCTTGAAGCACTGAGATATAACCCCACAGTACTGTACCACTTTCAAGCCAGAAGGCAATCTCACTGGTATAGAAGGGTGTGTGTCTTTAAACTCACTAGAGGACAAGGGCTTCCTATGAAAAAACGCCCTTTGGAAAATGTCATGAGTAAGGAACCTTAGGGGGCCTGAGTTAGTGGAACATTTTCCAATACAGCAGAAATAAAAGGGACAAACCTCCTTGAGCAGAGATTAAATAGCAAAATCCCCATAATGTCTCTTATTTTACATATTATATTATTTTATCTCGTTGTTGCACTATTGTATATGAATAAAAGCAAGGCAAAGCTACACAGTCATAAAGGCCAGTGGTAGTACAAAGTGTAACTTTCAGTGCACCAGTCCTAGGTTTGAACTCAGCTTGCAGAAAGCTGAGAGCAACAGAGTGCTGCATACTCAGGCCTGCTCTGAGTTCAGGACCATGGACAGCTCTAACGTGCCCTGGCATGTTACATGTAGCTTCAATGGAAAACGTGGATGATTGTCCCCATCATGCTGTGCCAGGGGACACTGGTGCAGAGACTGGGCCAGATGAGATGCTTAATTGGTTGAGTGGTGAACTGTAAACACGCAGCGTGTGGAGCAACCAGTCCTGGCTGTACCTGATCTCATTTGTTTACCATTTGAAACGCACTGTGCTAGAAATGTTGAGCAAATTAGAAGCAGTTTGTCTCAAGTCAAACAGACTTGGGCTCATCTGCTACACTGCTTATCATAGATGTGTGATAATATGGGGAGTGGGTGCGTCTTTCATCAGGCAGTTTTTTAAATGTAGTTTTCACTTACAGCCTCGCTCTTTAGGACAATAGGGCAATGCACTACTACAGGTTTGTCCGGGTGAGAGAAGGACAAGCCAAAGAAAAAAATAAACACCAATAATCATGTCACTGTGGCATTTAGTGAACACCAAGGAAGGAAAGTGTGGCATGATGCTTCTGCAGCTCCTTTCCAACAAACACATTCCATCACATTTCCTCAGCAGGGCAGCTTCATAAACAGATCTCATTCATTAGAGCTGTCAAATGTTTGCGCCTCTATGATTGGATTCTAAGATCAGTTTTAGCTGATTAATTCAAAACACGGAAATGTCCTCCTTAGTCGTTCCCCTGCACGATTTTTTACCGCATTCTGTGCGTTTTTGCACACAGGCCCGTCGTCTTACCGCCGCCTACAATGAAATGTTTACAAGCGTGATGGTGCAATGGCATTGTCACGTTGTGTCCAGGTAACTGTCGCCCCTACACATGAATATGTCGCAATGAGGACCCTGACACCGGGCTGTTAATTGTGGAACAATCAGAAAAAGGTGCGCTTGTGTGTGTTTTCAAATCATGACATTCACCCTCCTTTTTCCAAGGACATTTCCCTGATACACCTTTAGTAGCCTTGATGCGTCCCTCTCTATTATAATAAAAATGCCGCAATGAAACACACACTCTCTCGCTGGGCACATTTTGTCAGTGAAGCCCTCCGCCAGCGGAAGCCTGATTGCCTAAATACAGAGGTAGATTAGCGTATGCGCTTCGGGGCAGGCTGTGTGTGTGCAGATGACAGAGCGTTATGTGTGAAAGTGTATAGCTTGCAGACCCAAGGGTGACGGAAGGGTTGGATAAAAAGGGAGGAGGAGGAAGGGGGGGTGAGCAGGTGTCTTTTCCAGCCCTTACCTAAAATCGCTATATGGATGAATGATCCAGTATCCGGCCGTTTGAACCCTCTCTTGCTCTTTCTCCACGGCTTTCTGACTGCCGAACATACGCAAGGAGAACTTATTGACTCCGGGCTGCATCATGGCCCCAAATTGCCTCTGCATAAAACCATGTTGCCTGGACGCCCCCTCCAGATCGTCAAAACCGACCATGGCCTCTTCCCGCTCCCCCTTGAAGCCCACTGAGTTGCCGTGGTCCTTCATGTTCTGGCTCCCCGTGTTATTTTTCTGTATCGAGTCTTGCCTCTGAAAAACATTATTCCCATCCGCCTTCTCCTCCTTGCTGCTGGAGAACGAATTAGATTTGTCTTCCATGGTGTTTTTAGTTTTCCCGTTTTTCTTTGTGGCAAAGCGTTCCGTCTCCTGCTCGGGAGGGCTGCGCGCTAAACTCGAGAGGGACCCCGCCGTGAGCTCTCCTGGCTGTCGGTTGTTGTTTTTTTCTTATGTCCTTCAAACTGTTCAGCTCCTCTGCCTTCAGTGCGAGTGCTGCAAACTGAGACAGAGTGCCCGAGAGCCCGGTGGATCAGGTTTCTTGGGTTACCGCCATCTACCGACGGCCCCGGCTTCTACCGTCCAAAGCCTCTGCCTCGTCTCACTTCGCACGGCACTGCGGTTTAACTGGCACATGCCCCTGCACCTTATTTACATAATGTGGCTCATGATAGCCCCCTGCGTCTCCCCTCTCCTCCTGTGTCATCAGTTTCCCACACGGCAGGAGGAAGCCAATATTATCTAGAATGTAGGATAATTCAATGGTAGGCTGTATGAAGTTGAGGAAGACGTGTTTTTTTTTTTAATCAATTGATAGGAGCATGTGTGCTTCCTGTGGCTCGGCTGGTGGCAGGTTTGCTTCCTACTGAGGAGTGATTGTGGAAGACAACACGGTGAAACAGATTGTTATGTCGGTGTGATCATAGTTTCAGCCAGCGGTCATATGAGAAAACTAGTAGGAACATCTTGTGGATCTCACACCTTTTTAAGGTGTTGCAGATATGATCCAACATTTAAAGTGTGAATGCACTGACTGTAGCTACTGCACTGTCTATAGTTGCAGGCTACAAGCACTTGCTTGCACAGACTACTTTTTACAAGCAAACTGGGCTTTAATATGCATTGCAAGTAGATAATATATGCTGATCTGCATGGTGCATTTTAAAGTTAAGAGTTAATGTCTGCAGAATGCATTATGACTATAGGGATGACAACAAGCAAACATCAACAAACTTTGTTCATTCAGCATTTAGCTTTTTCAGGCAGCATGTTTGGTCAGACGTTTAGAATTGAATTAGGGATCATCAAATAAATGAAGGTGATTACTGACAAAAAAAAAGATACTTTACTTAAGTAAATGTACTAACACCACACTGTAAAAATACTCCATTAAACATAAAAGTCCTGCACTGAAAATGTTACTTAAGTAAAATATGTAAGTATTAATGTTCTTAAAGTATCAAAAGTAAAAGTACTCAATGATGCATTTAACATTGTAGTTGGCTGAGGTGGAGCTGATATTAAGCTATTTCATATAAGGATGCCTGCAACTAATGATGAATTTCATTATGGATTCATCTCCTGGTTATTTTCTCAATTAATCTACTGTATTGATTGGTTGTTTGGTTTATTTTGATCATCGTTTAACTCATTTTTTTTTAAATGTGAGGCTTTGCTGCATTTCTTAATTATTTTAGTTTTAATTTATTAATAATATTGAGGTTTGTACTGTTGGTTGGACAAAACGAGAATTGTGAAGGTATCACTTTGGGCTCTGGGTAATTGTGACGTAATTTCTCACTATTTTCTGAAGTTTTAAGATTTTATATACAAAACATATGATCAGTTGGTATGAAATACCATGCATTGTTACAGATTAAACTACCCAACAGAATATCACTTAGTTAAATTAGCTCCACCATGACAAACTAAAACAGCAAAATGCTGCTTACACATTAATGCATCAGTAATAATAATCCTATAATGAAATGTATAATAATAAAACACTAACAGGGGGCATTTTTCTGCATGAGAATTTTTGCTTTTAATTCTTAAAATAAGTACATTTAATAACTTCTGTCCTTGAGTAAGATTTTGAATGCAGCACTTTTACTTGTAATGAGGTATTGCTACTTTTACTTAAGTAAAGGATCTGAATACTACTTCCAGCCATGACTGTAGGTACACAAATACTCAGATCTTTTCAGACTTTTATCTGTGTATATTTTATTGTGCCTTTTATTGTGACTTAAAACTTTCATTAACATTCGTGCTTCATTTTTGATTGAATGCACGTATATTGAACCATTTAAAACCAGCTTTTGTTAAATCTACATGAAAAACAAAAATCATAAAATCACTCCCTTAAACCATTCTGTTGGTTGAGTCGGGGAGCATCATTCAGTAAGACTGTGACTCTCTCCACAATGTGGCATTACATACCACATTACATACCGCGCTGAACCAACGCACTCTTTTCATGCTACACAAAACCGCAGCTGGCTGTGTACATCACTAGAGAGGACATTAGCTCCGATATTTTGCATGTTTAATTGTGGATTATTATGTAATGATCCAAGTGTTATCCTAATTGAAACAGACATCCCTTGATTTTTTTTTTGTGTGTTTTCTCTCTCAGCTGGGTTTGTGTTGGGTTGGATTAGTTGGCATGCCAACTGTTTCCCCTACACAACGCTTGTGTAACTTCAGTTACACAGTTAATGGGGCAGGGAGGGGTACTGACAGAGAAAAAAAAACATTGCATAAGATTTATGGTTGAAAGTAATACTGATATTGAACAAAAAATCCCAGAAGGCCCATTCACGTGTCAGGGAATAAATACAACAAGAATACATTTACCAGTTGGAGAATGTGCGTCACAGAAGGAAGGGATTCATGTACGGAAAACCTTCTTTTAGACTTGGCCAAATCTCATCACTGACTCCAAGTGTCGTCATGCATCTGAGTCTGCAGGATAACTCCTCCAAAAAAATGACAGTGAGTTACTGTAGGAGGAGGTAAACGTGTCAACAATGAGATGGGTGAACTTTCAGTTTGATTTTATTAACACATTTTGTCATCGAAGTTATAGTGGAAATTGTAGAAAATAAAATATCTTGAGATCTCAGTACTGAGATTTCTAACCTTACGCAATTTTGAAATGTACATTAAACAGTTGAATATACTGTATGTTGTATCCAGTTTGAGATGATCCCAGTGGAATTTAATCTTGCCTTATATTATAATACAGAATATCCAGAAAATGGTGGACCAAATATCCGATAAAATGTGTTCCTGATTCTTACAATGGTCTCATTGGCCCTGCTGAAATTGCATTGTGTCTCTAAGATTACATTCAGTCATCTCTGCTTACAGTCAATACCACATCTGCACGTAAAACATTACATACCCCACGCTGCCAGCCCTTACTTATGCCACAAATAGCATCAGCCAGCTACAGGATGGAAGCATTGTGTTACAATGCCCCCTTTGCCCTCTTTTAATTTTCTGCAAGTCATTCAATGTATAGCCAGTTTATCTTTCAGAGAGGCTTTGTTTCTGCTCACAATATTTAGAGGAATGCTTACAACGAAATGAGAAAGAAAAAGGCTTTTGTGATTTTATTTTATTTTTTTTAATTTTTTTTACTGTAATAAGTATTCTGGAATAAATCATCCCTAGTGTTCATCCCTAGTATCACCTTATTCATTGTTTTAGAAGTCTTAGCTATCCATCACAGAGTACATTTTGGAGGTAAAGATCTTAAA
This sequence comes from Maccullochella peelii, assembly GCA_002120245.1. NCBI lineage: Eukaryota > Metazoa > Chordata > Actinopteri > Centrarchiformes > Percichthyidae > Maccullochella > Maccullochella peelii. The sequence continues at coordinate 18,011 of LKNJ01005290.1, forward strand.
TCACTTACAGTGTCACTGAAACATCTGAGAGACCAAGCTCAATAACTGACTCAAATTAAAAATACAAATCTTCCACCTCCTGGGCCAGACATGACAACTAATTCACTTGTCCTCTTTGGACTCTTGTCCAATGACCAACTACTTTAATTAAACCATGATTGGCGCTGGGAAGATGGTAGTGTTGTAACAGGATTGCAAGCTTTGGTCCGTTTCCAGCTGAGACCATCAGGGTATCATGGACCTCAGCGATGAGGCTGCGGCATTGGACAGGGACCAGCTGAGGCCAAGGTTGACTTAATCAGCAAAGCAAAGCGACTGGTGTAAACAAACGAGAGCGTTACGAAGCTAGGTCAAGAAGATGATTATGATAAAATCATGGGGTAAAGATTTGTAAACATCAAAATGAGCAACCCAATTAAGGGAATGTACAAAAACACACTGTCCCATTGTTGTTCTTCCTTACCTTACAATTTCACTCTTCTATGAACTCGTATTAGTGTTCCCATTACAATATAAAAACCCTATGCAATATTTCATCAAGAAAGTTAGAATGAAGCATTTGCAGAACATCCTGTGCCGTTAACTTGATGTCACATTCAACAGGATGGTGGGGTGGGTCTTAGTGCATCAATCAAATAAGTAAACATTTACATGTTAGTGGGGTTAATGTGACAGTTCGCCTTACCGTATCAAAATTAGATCCACACAGCTGAGCTCTTGTTTAACCACTACAGTTTATGCAGCTACAAGGCAACAGCTGCACTTAACCCTTAAGCTCATATCTATGAATTAATGGTCATCTACTTCTTATCAACATCACATAAGAAAGAGATTTTATGTGCCTCAAAGCTAATGAGGCCTTGCGACATAGTCCTGTCAGTGGCTGAACTTGCATTGTGTAGGAGAATATCTAAAGGACGACCGGTGCCTGACCAACGCATAAAGCCGTTCACCACCCCACAACTTCTGACTTGAAATTAAACACTGTTATGTGCCACGTTAATGTTATGTGGGATGGATGGTAGAGATGGAAAAATTCCCATGTTTACAATCTCAAGATTTTGTTGTAGAGTTGGCCATGTAAGGGTTACAAATTCTGTGCATTGACATAATAGCACTATATCCATTACATTTGGGTTGGATTACCTTGAATGACAGACTTGTGTGCTTACGTAATATTACTGTCGAAATCATGACTTTGATATTGACCTGAGCGCTATTTGCTGTACAAGTCGGAAACTGGTCGCCAGAAATTACAGTGACTATGATGTGACATGAACGCAGCACAAGCACTGGTGAATTTGCACTGGTTGTCATGGATTGATGGCAGGTAGTGCACAGTAGCGCTGTGTCCCCCAATTCCACGCTACATTCAAAATTCTAAGCAGGTTTGGGATGGCTCAGGACAAGTCTGTGGCTCAGGAGGTGGAGCAGGTCATCCATTAATCCCAGGGGGGATGTCCATATGTCGTGAGTGTCCTTGGGCAAGACACTGAACCCTAAATTGCTGCCGATGTGTGTGAATGAGACCAGTCTGTAAAGTGCTTTGGGAACCGTTAAGGTTGAAGAGCGCTATATAAGTGAAGTCCATTTCCCATTTGGAGTTTGTAACGTGTTCACAGAAGTGAAAAAATGTATTAAGTATACTGAAAAAAGTCAGTATGAATATAGACACTATTGTTCCACAATGGGAGTTCATGAAGGGAATACAAGAGCTACTCAAAACTGCAAAAAAATTAAAATGATTTTTTTAATGGTGATGAAACAACTCCTGGAAGAAAAAATAAATCAATTGTATTAATTAAATTATATGCATTGAATAAGAAACTTTACTTTCTGTTTGTACAATATCACTTCCTGTTTTTCCCCCACATTGATTTGCTGTCCAAAAACGGTATACTAAGATAATCTGTATATAGTTACATACTGTATGCTGTTAGTATCATGTAGTATTGAGACACAGAACAAGTTAGTTCCTAATACCACAGTGGGCTCCCTGCCTAACCTGGATGCAACCCAGCTTTTCCAGACAACAGAGTGACCCAGCACCTGATCCTGATTAGCTTGAAGGACTAATAAATGTTGGCTATTACAGGTAAGTCTTTTTAGAGGTTTATTAGCTCAGTGTGTACACAGTACCTCACCCTGGAATCTGGTCCCCACCGTAACATGAAAGATGATCATGTAGCTGTTCTTTCTGTTTTAGTTTTTAAAGCATAGTAATACTCCAACAAATCTATTGCATATGCTATATGTAATTACACAGATCAATCATCAGCCCCTCTCCACTGAGTCTGTGCCCCCAAGTCCTCTGACAACATTCAAACACTGCAACCTATTATTGCCTATTGAATTTCAAATAACAGTATGTGTATGCAGTTACTTTTAGAATGGATTTTACTCTTCATACATGTCTCGTTGCTCAATTCTACCCACATTTCTAGTATAATGTTACAGAATGGGTCAAGCCTTTGACCACCTTTTTTCTCTATAAAATGAAAAGTGGCTTTGCTGCCAGTTTCTTTTTAACCTTTTTCAAAAAATTCTGTGGCGCAGGTCAGTTGAAATGACACAGTTACAGTCACCTTTGCCCTGGGAACACACATGCCTAGACAGTGGATCAGGTGTTGATGCACCATTGACAGCCTTTCACTGCCTAATTCCAGATTTGTGGCATACAGAGTGTCCACTTGGTATGCGTAGTAATCCCAAAGGATTGGCAAGTATTTTTAGTAATGGATTTACTGGCATCCGTTGATCCCTTGATGGGTGGCGTCTTTCAGAACAGTCATGGAGGAGTGGGCCACCCCAGCCTTCCTGAGCAAAGTGTTTATCAGTATATACTGTACATGTGGGTGTGTGTGGAGTATGTGTCCTAGCCAAATACTTGCAGGGCCTACCACAGTGCTTAAATAATGGAGTAAACCCGGTAAAGAAATGTGATCAGGTTTTCTTCCATTCTAACTGAAGAAAGTTGCAATGTTTTTCTGTCTACTGTCTTATCTAAAACTCATCCTAATGAAAACCAAACAAGAATCTGATGAAGATCTCCTTAGAAGATCTCCTAGATATGTTATCCCTCTGTCTGCTCAGCATTGTTGGTTTGTTGAACACATTAAATATACTACAAGAAGGCAATGTTCCACCTTTTAAAATATTCCAAAACATTTTTAAACATTGCCTACGCTGACCTGCACACACCTATTTCAAGACAGATCTGTCTTCAAGGTGCTTCTGTTAATGCATCAGTAATTGCTTGGGCTCTTACCATCACACTTTTGTGTTTCTGTCCCAAGAATCAAGATGAAATCAGAGTGTTTTTCACCTCTCGGAACCTTTGGAAACAAATTTGTCTCGCAATTACAGAAGCAAAAAAATAAATAAAAAGCTTTCCTGTTCTCACTATTATACGATCATCCCTAACTCTGTGCAGTTAAGGGCTCTTCTTTTACGTTGAACAATATTCTCACATTTTAGCACTGCCTTTCTGTCTTACTGCATTATTACTTTCAATGTCTGCTGTATTAGTGTGGTTGAATATGTCTTTTCTGTCGGAGGCACCTGTCGCATGCAGTGATTTTACCTCACAATGGATGGGGGCTGCTGTGCCTATTTTATGTAGACCTACACCTGACTGGACAAACTCTAGTTTCTATCTCATTATGTTTCTTATTTTTATGTCCATGTCTGTGTCATTAGGTATGATTTCTTGATATTAATGACAATATATGAAAGCTGGATTTTGTTAGTTTTTGTCTGTATGGTGTGTATACACATTTAAAAGATGTTTCAGCAGTTTCGTGTCACGTCTATATGTAACAATGACTGGTAGACATTATTTAAATAGTCTAACTTTTCTGTTTTTAAGATAGATAAACGATCTGTGGTTCAGCTTTTAAACCTTATCATGTCCGAAATGTTGCGTATACATGTCTGCCATGCTATGAGCAAGTTGAAACCCCGGAGTAAAGCGGTGGCTACGTCATGGCTGGTTGAGTGTGAGAGGAATCTAAACGTTAATTATGGCTCCAAAAAGTCAAATCGCCTAAACGTTGAAAGCCAGAGATTTTAGAGGCTGTTGGGAAAATCCCATAGTAATCCATGGTGATCTGAAGTACTCTAGCTCCCAGACAGCGCAGACAACAGCCAGTTGCAGACAGACAAGTGTGCATCTGTGTGTGTGTGTCTGTCTGCATTTGGGGCAGGGAACGAGAGGAGGGAATTACTTTAAATGAATTGAGAACGTTTTAGGGTAAGAGGATACGATGTGTTCCTGGTCCAAGGCTGGGGAATGAAGTGAAGGGTGTTCTGAAGAACTCCTATACGTAACCTGTGACATCACCTCTTCCCTCATCCATCCTCTGCCATATTCCCCCCTTTCCTGTCCAAACACTGAGCCTCCCTGTCGACTATTCCTCTCAACCCACATTTTTAGTGGTTACACTCTAGTCCCTCCCCTCTTTCGACCCTTTTTATCCTCTGTTACCTCCTACTCCTTCATCTGTCCTCCCTAAACCCCAACCCCTCACTCAGCTCTCTATATTTTCCCCGTTCTGTCATGGCGGTAAGGCTTCCTGGTGTTTTGGTCTGCTGCCTCAGCAGCTCAGCAAGGTTAAATCTCCCAAAAGAAAGAGGTTCCCTGCAGCTCTACCCATTACCACACACGGTGCCCTCACCTTGGATGGGTGACAGTGTTCAGGCTTGATTATGCATTTCACATACAGCAAGGGGGTGCATTGAAATATACATGGCAAATCCACAAAATACAAACAATGCAGCATACTTTTGTTTAGATAAAAGCTAAAGATGTCTCAGTAGTGTACACACCCCAGTGAAATGCAATAACAGTGAGGAGCAGATCAGAGCATTGTGGTAAAGGTGAAGATGTCCAGCTCAGAGGTGGTCAAGGAGGAGTCAAGGGCATTTCATGGTGACAAAGTCTCTTAATCTCTGATATTTCTTGCCTTGAATTCAATATAATTCTTGTGTTTAATCCCAAACTGTCCGCAACAAGCTCCACCAGTCAAATGATTATGTTCAGGGTCTGCAAATCCTCATGAAGACACCAGGATTTGTAAAGCAGGCAAAGTGTTTGTCTCAGATGCTCAACTCGTTTGTTTATAATGATAACAAAATGTATAACATCAGCCTTATCCTTTAGCATAATACATGATTACATGTTGCATAATTATAAAAAAATTACTTGTACTTAACTTTACCGTTCCTATCAGTGCTAACAACATTATACTCAAGTTAATTGCTGGTAGATGGAACCACAGCTGTACACAAGTGTAACTAACAACATTAGATACAATGGCTGAGCCAGTTCCACGGCTCTGCTGCTGTGCACGCCGGCTGATTGGCGGGGCTTAGGGGGCCCTTCATTTGATCATTAAGGTTGTGCTTTTCCTGCTATGACATGTCAAAATGTCCACTATGAGAAAACCCTATTGACCATGTGTAATATTGCCAACCCCTGACCGACACAGAGCAGAGAGATGCTCACAGATAATTAAGAATCACTTCTGAATTATGAAGTTGTTTGAGAAGGAGCTATTGATTTGAGAGTCTCATATGGGCTATCTGTCTCCTCATAATCTTCAGCAATAATTGTTTTATTATGTGTCTCTTTATCTGCATGCTGGACCAGGCTCACTGATCTGTAGTATTAATAAGGCATCAACATCAGTTCAGCGTAAAAATGGATGATGCTCGGACATTTTTACACACACCCCCACGCTTCCTTTTCAATATTTATCTGTCAGCATCCATGTAGCAATGCTAAAATGTATGTGAATCTGTACAAACACAGGCATTAATCCTGTTTATCAAAGTTAATATACGAATTATTGTGGTCGAAACCAAATCACAGACCTGAATGGGTCTGGTTTGCAGGGGCGTAAATGTAGACAGTGCAGTTGCATTGGGGCCCGTGGGGTGGGGGGGGGGGTGGGGGCATAGAGATACTCCAACTATAAAAACTATTAATAAACTATAAAAAACTATTCAATAAAATTAATAATTTCTTATTTTCTTTGGTTGTCCAACTATAAAAACTATTAATAAACTATAAAAAACTATTCAATAAAATTAATAATTTCTTATTTTCTTTGGTTGTTTTGTCATATACAGATATGCAGTGATGATTGCTGGTTAATATGTATGTTGATGTTTGAAGTCTTTATTTGATCATGTGACAAGACGATACAATATATGGTAGCTAGTTTAGGTGCAAAATCTGTCAAGACTGACAAGCTCAGCACATGTGCAAGCAGAGCAAGTAGTCATGCCTAAACATCAGTAAGTAACTCAGTCGATTGTAAAACCCACATTGTTGGTAAACTATATATA